>APFE030590925.1:0-15335 GCA_000404065.3 Pinus taeda
CTTCTGTAACAGTGGTACACCATGTAGATCAAAATATTGCTCCATCTGACGTATCCAATTTACCGGATCCTTGCCATGAAACTTCCTCATCTTGCTTTTTCTTGATTTTAGGAGCTCGATCTTGAAATGACTGTAACTCTGTACTTTCAGATCTTTAAGTTCTAAAATTGTGACCTACAGTAGCACTATGTTTCCTCTTTCCAATGCCACCAGTCTGACCCCAATTGGATTCTCCAATGAAGAGTTATACCAAATCTCCCAGACTGACCTGATTATAGACCTTTCCAGAAGAGAAAACTTGTATGAAGTGCCACGTGTCACTATTTAGCCCTTTGGCTCTGAAAAATACCTAAACAAAACTACGGTCCATCCTCTTTTTGTAACTTCTTACAAAATTTCAATCCGATTCCCAGAGAGAAAGTTATGATGATTTTCCTCAGGTCACCTGTTTGGAATGTAATTCTAGAGTCTGCAAAAAGACCAACTTCCTCAGATCATATCTCCGCAAATATAGCGTGAAACTTTCTGAAATCCGGACCCAAGGTTTAGCGTGATGTCTTCTCAAATGGGTTTTTTTTTTGACTTCTGAAACGTCACAAAAAAAAAGTTAAAGCGACAATTCCACGATGACCTGTTTGGAGCAGCAAAACCCTAGAATCCAAAGCTCTGATACCAAATGTTATGAAACCAGCTCAAGAAAAGATAGAAAATATAGATCAACGCCTTATAATTCAGCCTCTCGAGGGGCAACCTCCTGTACATACAATAAATAACAATTCTAGATGATACAAAAAAATCCTTCCCAATAAATAGGAGCTAAGGGTCATAAGTAATCAAAGCCGACATAACAATAAAATGTAAAGGCACAATAATAACAATAGTGGCCTTCTATGGGCCAATAGTGACAATATGGGCACTACATGGGTACATCAATATAATAAGGGGGTTGTACTAATAACAATAAGGGGTTACACTAGTAGTATAGGGGCCTAACAATTTGTGTGAATAACTTATTTTGTTTAAAATCCTAGAAAAATAAAGTTGTGAAAAGCCTCCCATTGGTCTTTGCTATATTGAAAAAGTTACTCAAAAGAAAATAGTTTTCATATTTACTTTTAAGAAATGGAAGCCTTAAAGGAAAAAACAAATTCTAGGAAATTAGGTATAATTAGATTCTGAAAACCTCATTTTATTTTGTGAAATATTCTCATAACTTAGAAATACTGTAAATCATTTTAAAGTTTTAGTAGCCTGAAAACGGTTATCAATACAAAACAGAGACTGAATCTTAGCATCTTCAACTCCCACCCTGTCATCCATATTCTCTTAAGGAGAAAATTGTTCATCCCATCCATCAAAGTTTATAATTACTCAGAGTGTAATTCTAAAATATATTTGATATAAAAGATAAGAGGTCTTATTACGAGCTTGCTTACCATGATCATAGGGGAATAGTTCAACTGACATTACCAACACTGCATACCAAAACAGGGTAATGGCTAATAATTATAAGACAAGGGGTCTCATCACGAGCCAACTTATTTAGTTAAATTACAATCAGCGAATGACATTTTCAACAGCTGGCCACCAAACCAGAACAATGGCTTTTTATCTTACAAAATAAGGAAAAAAGGAAAATGCAATACAAAAAAATATGGAAACATATCTTTTGGATTCATTCTTTTTAATTATACTCTGAAATGGATGGAATAATGAATGATCAAATGGTTAAAAGGTAACCCTGTCGAGACTATAGACATTTGCTGGCAGCAGAGGCTCTACCTATGACAAATGAGTCATTATAAAAGCTAAGGTGGAAAAGTCTTTTGTTTTATCATTATCAACCAATTAAGGTTTATTTAAAGCTTATAATGTATTTAATTTTAAGAAGAGAAGAAAATAGCAAAAATAGTTAACACTAATTTCAGAATCTATGATTATCTAGTTATATTAGATTTTCTCTATCAATTAAGATTTTCAGATTAAGAAAGTTTAAGTATTATATTACTTTCCCAGAGATCACTGTTTCTCCCAGTAAATCACCAATTGTTGTGCTGTACAACAACCCCCCATTTCATAAAATTTTTATATAATATCATAATATGAAATGGGTCCCTTTTAAAAATAAACTTAGCTAGATGTGTAAATAAGTTGATATTAACCCATCATAAGAAAAACCCTTATCAAAAGGCTTAAGGTAAATGAATCATTTAAAAAAAAAGATTTTTGAATAGAAATAAAGTGTGGCTTTAAAATATTATAAAATTCTTCGTTATTTCGATAAAGTAATTAGAAGATCGCATATCGCAACAACAAAGGAAGCATACGCAAAACAAATCCATTCTCTCCGATCCGAAAAGGAAATCGCAATCGGATATCGGGGAATTCAAATGCCAAAGCACAATGTAATAGAGCCTCTTAAAATCCTCCGATGCGATAAAACATATCGCAATCGAAAAATCGGCAATGACAATAACAAGCCAACACATGATTGAAGGCAAGCTCAAATCCTCCGATGCGATAAAGTATATCGCCGTCGGCAATCGGCGAAATCACATTGACACAACAATAAAACCCGAATCCACCCCCTGATTGTGATGCATTAATGAGGCGCACATCTCGAGAATATATTTAAAAGGTTTGCATGCATTGTATCACCTTTTGGTGATCAGAGATGTTTAAAACAATCATTAAAGCCTTTCCTTTCACATTACCGATCGTCGATTTGCGAATTATCACTGATCATCCATCAAAGAAATATAAGCCATGCTTGAATGAATCATTCGGCATATAAACGACATGATGGGAATTTAAAACCTTCTTTACCATGATTGACAGGTTAAACGGCTAATCAATGAAGCAGTTAAGGGTAGATCTTTTCTTTAGATTTTCTCTGCAGAAATCTTTTACTATAATCCATTATCATCTGCTGATCGACGTAACTCTTTTTCATTATCATATTGGTCTGTAGCAGCATTTCTCTGTATCATGGTTTTTTGATTCGATCGTCCAGAATTCCGCTGAAATAAAAAATTTGAAATAAATGGGAAAGAAATCAAAGAAATCTACAGCAGCGGCTCCTACAGCAACAGTGCAACCAGCCAAGGATCCCAGACCAAGCAAAAAAGGGTTAATCTTAGACACTACGTGCCTCGGTCTAGGAAACACTAGCTGGGAGAGAATCTACAATCTAATAGAAGCAAAGGAGCCTGAGGAAATATCGGAAGAAGCCACAACTAACTCAAGTAACAAATCGGAAGCAACCCTCAAAGAATTAGCTTGTTCCTATCTATACAGAATAGCAGCGCGAGAAAAAATCCTGCCATATACTGACGTAGTGAGATTGGTGGTAGAGGAAATTCTAGTCTCAAACAAAACATTTTGCACAACTGACGAGAGGATATTTGGCTCATTTCAGCCTGATGATCTAAGGAAAATGTATCACTTACCTGAGCTTGAAAAGCGGTACAACAAAGCCTTTCTTGAAAAATTTGCAAATGAAAACGAGTCAGAATTAGCCCCGATTAGGCAGTGGAGACATTTTCCCGAGAAGCATAAGCACAAATCATTAGGTAAGTACTCTGTGGACTCATTGGCTTCTCCTTACTATTATGCCAGAGCTATGATGTGTAGAATGTGGGGAATACATGACTCTGCTCAGTTCACCATTGAAATGGTCCCTCTGGTGGAGGCAGCAATCAATGGCTATGTGATGGATTGGGAAAATATTTTTCCGACAAATTAGCCACAACAATTCTCAAATTTAGATCAAATGCACGTAAAACTACTAGGACCATTCCCCCTTTTTATTACAGTGCTTATATAATGGATACTCTTTGCTTTAATTCTGAATATCCAGTACTCGGATGGATATGGACTCCCCAAGACCCTAAGCCAATCCATATTTATCATCAACTGTTATGGAAGGCTCACTACAAAAATAATTTGTATAAAATTTGCAATGGCTTTATGTTGCCTGTGTATTATGTTATTTTTGATAAACCTGTCCCCAGGATTTCCGAGGAAGCAGGGATCGACTTGACTGCAGTAGGTAATTGGTTTGAAGAAGACAAGTTCACTTATATAAGGCTTTTTGGTAGCCTTACAAAACCCCATGTTCTTCCCCTGTATGTGCCTGATAAACAGTTAGCTCGGGAATTGGCTTACTAAATAACGGTAGAAGGGACATCCAAAACCCTTAGAAATTCCAAAAAGCAGGTATGGCCTACATTCCGTTTAAGATGCAGTGTTTTCACTCTTCATGATTACAAACATGCACAAAAGGAGGCAGAAAAAATACAAATGATGAATCTTGCAACAATTCCCAATAGACAATATGATCCAAGAAAAGTTGCCTATAATGTTCTTGAACAAGCCAAACTTACAAAGTTTGATCATGAAAAGGATGAATTTGATGACCTATTTTCCTCAGCAGAATCATTATTTCAGGTAAAAACATTGGCCAGGATCAGGTATCAAGATGAAGGGCTGGAAGTGTTTGATATGCTTAGAGAACAAAGGTTGCAAACTCTACCTCTAGATCTATTAGCAAACAATCCAGTCAAGTGAGTCTGAACAACAAACTGTTGACAAATCTCCTGTGGTGGAAAATGTTCCTGAGAAAGAAAAAGTGACAGAACAGGAGAAAGAACAGGGAAAAGGCAGTGAACACATGGATACAGATACACAGATTGATCCCAAGATTCTTAAAGAATGGCAACAGTTCGATTCCATTATAAGCAATCCTAAGAATTTACAGGGTTTTAGCATGCCTGAAGTGACAATTGGTCACAAGATAGCAACAAATACGGTTCCAACTGAAGAAGCTAGCAGCCTACCCATAAGCCAAGATGTAGAGATAATTCCTAAGGATCCATCAGATGAAATCGTTTTTCATATAGAAGAAATACCACCTTTAGATGTCTTCTACAGCCCTAAGCATAGGGATGTAGTAAAAAGACAAAGGAAAAAGAGAAGGCTTGATCAATCTTCCCTTTTACCTACACAGACAGAGATGGCTAATGTGGTATGGAAAGAATAATTCAATCCTTCTGAAGGCCTCACAAAACTCTTTCAATATGTCGGGGCCTACTCGACAGCTACCATGGATAAAGCATCAGAAGTTAGCAATTTAATCAAAGAAAAAGATCAGACAATTATTTCATTGGAGGCACAGGTGTCTGAAAGACATCAGAGGATCTAGCAGTTAGAACAATAGTTGGCAGCACAACAACAATTAAAAAACCAGCTAAACGAGCAATTTCTCAAGGAGAAGCAAAGGATAGACCAAAGTGCAGTTCAGAAACAAAAGGAACTATCCCTAGCACTGGCCAAGCTAAAATCAATAAATGAACAAATGAGGAAAACAAAAGATGAGCAAATCGCTCAACTATCACAACAAATAGAAAAGTTCAAAAGTTTTCCTCAACCAGGAAAGTTCAGATCCGAAGCTCTCCAGATCAATAAGGCATTGATTAAACAGTTAAATTTACTATGTCCTAATATTTCCCTTGCTGAGCCCCTCTGTGAGATTTCTTCATCAATGATTGACAAATTCATTAACGCAAGGCAAAATTTGGATCAGGCCGATGAAACATTAATAAACTTTCTTTCCTGGCTTAAACCAGTGAAGGGAAAGCTGCAAATCTGCCTAAAATTCTAGAATCACACAAGGAAATTCTTTTGCTAGAATGGCAATCACAATTGATGAAAGCAGAAAGGGAAACTTCAAGATTTAGATCAGCAACTGGTAATTTGATTGAGTTAATTAATGGTACTCTTTATCTGTCTAATTTGATTTCAGAATGCACTCCAGGTAAATTTCCATCGGCTAAAGCACTGGAACAGTCATGCATACAAGATTTAGAAAAGAAGGAGAGATTAATCGCAGGCATCCAAAGTTTAATTTGGGACACCTTTTGGTTCTTCCTAGTTAAACCATACAGTCAAAAGGCAGCACTGAAATTCTTAACAGATGCAATCAGTTACATGATTCCCAAAATTCATGATGCTACGTATTCAGCCCAACTGCATTCACATCTGAGTCACCCTCCAGAGTGGCAACTAATGCTTGCTATCTGCCAACTTAAGCCAAAGGATGATTGGCCAAAACAGTGAATCATTCTACCAACTGCAAGAATGCCTATTTCAAGGAGATCTTCATGATTTGGTTATACCACCTAATAGAATTTGTATTTCATAATTAGTTAGCTTAGATAGTATTTATAGACCCTTTCATGTCATTAGAAAGGGTCGCCAATTTTTGTATAAAACTTGGATCGCTAATCACACTTTGTGCTTCTGATATATATTTTTTATGAATACTGGACCTATATTCTAAATTTTAATGAAGAATACTTCGATGAGATATGCACTATTTCTTTTTGTGAGAGTATTTCTAAGTTTTAAGATGGAATCTGAATGCGATTGATATCAGGAAGGATTCAAATTACATATTTATTTTTATCTATGTCTTTGCTCCATTCTTTTATATGAATCAACGTTTATTCAATCTTGCTATCATCTGATATATGTATGTGTTTTAACAACATTCTTTATAGTTATCACTATTGAATGTTTAAGGAATGTTATTCTTTCAATCATATTTATGTCAATGATATATGAAGAATACTGTAATAATGTTTTAATTATTACTTTGCTCAACTATTTGAACAAAGTAATTATCATATGAATGAATGCCTTTATTTTGGATTTAAGAGATCTGTGGTTTGCATCTTTTGAATGAGTTACCGGAGAATCCACAGTATGAACTTTTTTATGCCAACGTTTCGAATCCCAAATGGGATCCATCATCATTCATAAGTCCTGATGATGGATCCCATTTGGGATTCGAAATGTTGGCATAAAAATGCCTTTATTTATCAATGGAGTCATCTATATGCCTATTTGTAGATAAAGATCATCAAAAGTTACACTAAAGTGGAAATTTCCCGGGATAGATTAGTTGTTTATATTTTTCATTTTAGAATAAATCACCCATCATTATCATTAGATAATAGAAAATCAACCACTTATCCATCCTATTTACAAATCATTGAGAAACTGGTGCCATTATATCCAGCCAGAGCCACCACACCAAACGGAAAAGGAGCTGTCTTTAAGGTCCAGACCGGGTGGTTTTCCCCGATGTTGATGCAGTGATTTTCGAGGCATCAACAAGTTCCAAAAGGGTAAGACAATATGTCATTCATGCTTTGAGTCATTTCAGTTACTAGAGCTCTTATTTAGGTAAAAGTAAGATTGGCATTAGTTAAAAAAAAAATGGTTTCTCAAACTTATTCATGGCTTGATTATAGCTGGTGATCATGGAATTAAAGCACAAGTAGATGGATGGCTACTGGCATTCACACTAATTGAAAGAAAGAATTTATCTGTTGTAGATGCCACTGGTTATTCAGATCCATATGTGGTATTTAATCGTAATGGGAAACCTCGAACAAGTTCAATCAAACTGTAGACACCGGATCCTAAATGGCATGATAAAATGTCATAAAACTATCCAGATATTTTGTGCTTGAGATTCTATGTTTCTCCATGCTTCTATTCATGATTTCCATTCTGACTTTCATTCTCCAAATAGTTCTACAGAAATATTCGAATATGATGCGACATAACAACCTCCTTCTGTGATAGCTGTATAAGTCTTTGAATTTGAAGGGTCTTTTTACTGAGGCTACATCTCTAGGGTATGCTGAGATCAATTTTCTGAAATTTATTTCACAGGAACTGGCTGAATTGTGGATCCCACTTCAGGAAAGACTGACACAAGCATGCTAATCGAAGCTGCACCTTCGGATATTTCTAACAAATACAAAGGGTCATGATGTTGTTACTAAGTACATAACAAAGATGGAAAAGGAAGTTGGAAAAAGGTATTCATCTTTCAATATTATCTCTCAAGTAGATACTTGTCTTTTCCTTGGCATACATATAGCTCAATGGATTGCCCTGTTTTTTGGGACATCATGAGAATCAGAAAGAATTATACGCAGATTACCTAGTGCTCACCTCAGGCAAATTCAACATTCCAAAAGCTATTTGCACTTCCAAGTGAGGAGTTTTTGATTAATGATTTTTCTTGCTGCTTGAAATGTAAAATTCCTCTTTGGGTATCTACACCTTAGATACATTTGCATGAGTTGTTGCAAATAACAAACCAAAACATGGGTCTCAAGTGAATTTATGTTTTGCAGGGTTGCTTATTCTTATTTACAAGGATGCTAGGTTTCTATGCAAATCTCATTGGACATAAAACTAATTTTCCTTCCTGTGGGAGGATATAGAGGAAATAGTGGAGCTGCCTCCTTCCTTATCATTAATGGGTAGTCCATCTTCAGTCATCTTCCTTTGCAGAGGCAGAGGCCTTGATGCTAGCCATGGTGCAAAGTACTCAGATGACAACGGAAGACTCAAGTTCCATTTTCAGTCCTTTGTTTCCTACAATGTTGCATGTAGGTACACATTGAATTATTTTCTCATCATAGCAACCATACATTGTCCTATGTCACTTGTAAAAATGGTAAAAATAATACTGGATCAATGAAAGAGGATTGATTTTCATGAATTCTAATAAAGAAAATTTAAAATAAAGAGTGGACGTGCATGAATTTGAGACAAACTAATTTAGAGTTTTGAACAAAGCTTGAAATATATTTCTTGTCTGATTCCTAAGAAACTACAATTTATATGTCAAACAAGGCAATCATGGCACTATGGAGGAATATGGAATTGAGTCTTGAGGAGAAGATGAAAATAGTAGAGGATGAAGAACCGACAGATTCAGGGGATCTCTAAAATGAAGATTCTGGATATCTTTTGCATGATGAGGAAGCAATCATGACTAAGGTCCATTCACAAACATTACCATTTAGTGTAAGTATATCAATTCATGAGGAATTACCCTAGTCTCCATTCCCGTGAAGTTATCGTTATGATATTTAGGCTGTTTTGGACAAATTTCAAACTGTTCCATTGATGGTTTGTTTTGGTAAGATCATGCTACATCATTGATATCATAAACAATGAAACTCAACAACCTACAAAAAATGGCCCTTACTAATTTAGTATTACTTGTTGATTAGAAAGACATTCCTACTAATATTTTTTTTGCAATTCCTAATGACAGGGTGAGTCACTCATGGAGTTATATGACGGGGGTTGCTTAGACAAAGAGATAATGGAGAAATCTGGTTGTTTGAACTACAGAACTGCAACATGGGAAATTACAATCAAGAAGTATAACAAAGGAATATTTGGTACAATTTCAATAGAAATGTTTACGGGTTTGGTGTAGAGATCACAAGTATCCAACAAAAGTCAAAGCTTCTGGTTGGAAATGGCTGGATTATTGATGAAGTTTGTACCCTTCATGGTATGCTTTTTGGAGACATTTTTTCAGGTGCTTCCTCATCTCTTTGATTGCACACATTCCAAGATCCTTCAAGAAAATAATCATTACCAGGTAAATAAGTGGATTTGAAAGCCTTTACCTACAAGTCTTGTCAATTGTCATTTTCTTTTCTATTAGAGCACTTGAATGAATCAAGGGACCCAGAAGACAGTTCAACCTTACAATCGGGAAAATTGTTTGCCTGAGATATCACAAACATCCTTAGTGCCCATAGTATGAGAGGATGTAGCCTCTTCATCACAAGTAGGATGGCTACCTTAAGAGTCATTGTTGAATTTCAATGTACCTTCCATTTGGTGAAGATTTCCAGAGATATCTCTCTTTACAAAGGTGTCACTAGCTGAAGTGTGATCACAATTAGTCAAGGCCATTATCTGTCTTTGAGGATCCAAAATAGTAATACTTCCTTCTAAGGAATAAGATACCTGGTAATTATGCTCAATATGTATCAGTTAGGCCAATCCAAAAGTCCTTTCTTTCAAATTTTTAAAAGAAATAAAAAGTCATCGTGCTTTGAGTAAAGCATGCTTAAGCTTGTTAGGATCCTACCCAAAGTCCTCAAGTATTTTCCAAGCAACAAGGCTCAAGATGCTAGATCCTATATCATGAGTTTGTAGTTTTGGTGAGGTCGATCCCTAGAGAATATTGAAAACTTCTTTAATATGATTGTTGGGTTGTATGTGCCCGCTCTCAATAAAACACAATTGGTGTTTGTTGATCTAGTTGTCTATTTGGACACAAGAATATGGCACCCTCTGGCTCCTTGCATGTATGATGATGTTAAAGAGTATTTAATTGGTATTACACTAGAAAGTATGCAAATGAGAAACTCAAAAACCTAAATGCACTAGTCATTGGTATCACCTTGTAATGAAGCCACATTATTATTGGTGACGATAGTCACTATGTTGTTGTTGTGATGGAATTGGAAGCTAGAGGTGCAAAGGTTGTGCCAATATTTTTAGGTGGATTAGATTTTTCCACCCCTGTGGAGCATTTCTTGTATGATCCAATAACAAAGAAATCTCTTGTAGATGTTTTGGTTTCCTTGAATGTGTTTACACTTGTGCGTGGACTTTCTAGACATGATCATCCTCGTGCTATACAATCTTTGTCCAAGCTTAATGTTCCCTACATTGTGGCATTGCCACTAGTGTTCCATACTACAGAGGAATGGCTTATCAACACTTTGGGATTGCATCCAATTCAGGTTGCATAGAAGGTTTCTCTTCCTAAGCTTGATGGTGGTTTGGAGACGATTGTTTTCTTAGGTTGCGATGCAAGAATGGATAGGTTTCATTGTTTTTATGAACATTGTTTTAGCAATTCCATCAATTAGGTAATCTGTTAACAATATAATCTGTCTAAATTTGTTAAACTTGTTGTGAAAATCAAATTATCATTACATTGATGTTAGAATACCAAACAAAAAAATTGTTTCTAACTTCTTTAACTTGATGTGTAGGCAAGTCCCATGCACTTCATAAGTGTTTTGAACAATTTTGTACAAGGGATATCAAGTGGGCTCATCTAAAGAAAATAGCAAGCGTGATCATGTCAAAATGTCATTTCAATTTGTTTTGCATGTTACAAAATAATTGAGATAATTGAAGTTACATATAACGACAATTTTCACTGATGCAATATATCATTACTTGCATGTTTGCAGGAGGACAAGAAAATAGTCATATATGTATTTAGCTTCCCACATGACAAAGCCAATGTTGGCACTGCAACCTACCTCAATGTATTCTCTTCAATTTTCAGTGTATTACATGAACTAAATACAAATGGATATAATGTAGAAGGTTTGCCAGATACTTCTGAAGCACTGATTGAAGACACAATTCATGGCAAAAAAGTTAAGTTCAACAACCCAAATCTTAATATTTCTTACAAAATGAATGTGAGAGAGTACCAACAATTCACACCTTATGCTAAGGCTTTGGAAGAAAATTGGGGCAAACCTCCAGGGAACCTTAATTATGATGGGGAGAACCTGCTTGTATATGGAAAACAATTTGGCAATGTTTTCATTCGAGTGCAACCAAATTTCATATATGAAGGCAATCCAATGAGGCTTAGTTTTTGCAAAATCAGCAAGTCCACACCATGGATTTGCTTCTTATTACTCATTTTTGGATAAAATATTTAAGGTTGATCATGTCTTTCATTTTGAAACTCATGGATCCGTGGAATTTATGTCTCACAAGCAAGTGGGTATGAGTAATGTATGTTACCTAGACAATTTTGTTACTTATATAGATTTGAAGAGAGTTATTTTCCATTTTTCTTGTGCACTATATTCAAAAGATAAAAGGACTTTGGTGGTGGGGTCTTTTCACTTGCAGCTACAGTCATGATTGATCTTATTAACAAAGATCCAACTTTCTATTTTGTTCTAGATGTTGTTGGTCTGCCTAATGCTTTTTGGGATGCCAAAATGGTTGGTGTACTCCCTTTTGCAGATGTAGTAGCTTGTATACCACAAAGTTTGGTTGCTTTGTGCCTTAATAAACTTGGTCTTCAAGCTATTAATGATTGTGATTCTCTAAGATGTTTTGTGAATTTTTTTACATCAAAAACCTACTTATTGAATTTTGCAAGTGACACTCTTGGGTCCTTCTCATCTTCCTTGGATGAGCTTATGCGATATTATGCTTCTTTGAGGGGTCTTGGAGTGATGTATTGATTGGAAACTTAAATGATATTACAAAACTTGGATCTGGTGATGAAGTGTCTCCCCTGCTGCAAGAATATGCCAGTTCTTCTGTGCTTGTTCCCATGGAAACATATTTAGAACATAAAATAGTTAGTTCAATGGATGGAGATGAATCATCGAGGGAAACATCTGGGCTGGGGGGTTGATACTTTTGTTGAAATTTTTTCTTCAAACATCAATTCCTTTTTCCAGATTGTATAAGCAATGCTACATGTATCTTAGAGAATACTTTGCATAACACAAATACATATGGCAGGTTTTGCTATGAAAAAAGTTATAGAGGTCATGATGCAACTATTTGGTTTACCCCTCTTACCATTATCATTTGTAAGTGGCCAACATATTGTTGTTGCATTTAAGAATTTTTTATCGTAGCACTCATCTCCTCTCAAAAGGGTTGTTTGTACTACTCTGGGAGAACACATGAAACCTGGAATTGAATTCATGGATTTGTTGGTTGGAACAAAGTTGACATGATATTGAGGTAGCATAACACATGAGAATTTTGAGATTCCTTTCAAGTATATATGGTGTTTATCCTTTTCAACACATCTACTGAAAAAAACAACAACAATGATGCCTAAAATTGGTTCCGGGGATGCAAATACTGAAGGATGTAGGGAGGGTGTACAAAGAAATTATTTTCAGATATCTCTTGTTAGTGATTCAAAAGTAGATGTAAAGAAAGAGGTTGAACAAGCACTTGCAACTAGAAATTTAGCACCAAATGCAGTAGGTATAGAAGCTGACAGTGACACTAACATAGTTTTAGTTGTTTGGTAAATGAACCTAGTGTCTATGAGGAATGGACTTGTGTCTCATTAGTCCATTGAACTTGAATATCTTTCTATTATACAAACAAGACTTCATCGCCATAGAAGAAGTGACCATGGTATCAAAGGAATTTCAAGAATGTGCCTTGGTCGGCTTGGGAGTTATGCAGATGCATCTAGGGTTGACATTTCAAGCCCAAAAAGTTAAAAGGAAGTCTCATGATCTCCTAGACTTAGAGAATATGAATAGGGTTGAGTCTGCAATGCAATCGTTCTATGTGAATCTTGTGAAGGTTTTGGTAGTACTCAATTGATGTTGTGATGAGAGAGGATTTCTTAGTGCAGTAGCTAAGAGTGGTGGTTTTTATTACCAAAACGTTTCATGACAACCTTGATGTCAGTGAGAATTGTAGCTCATCTAAGTTTGAGTCATCACTTTCTTCAAAGTGTCTCTACTTGGGGAAGGTTGTGGATGACATAACATCAATTATATATGACAACTAAAAGGAAATCTGTAGTATAGAAATGGTGAATTTTTTCTATACTCATGGTACAATTAAAAGTCTTTTGAATACTTTTGAGGCAACATGTCATTTATCGTGGACCGTACCATTATGTCACAACAAGGAGTGGAAACAAGAAATGACTAAGGTATTGAAAATGACAAGCTAGAGCATGCACCTTTGTTGTTAGAGACATTATGAAGATATTTTAGGATTTTGGAATACCTTGTGAATTCTTCTTTGCTATTAACTGTTCCCTCTGCATCACAGTTGTTAGTGCAACCCAGGGAAAATTTTAAGAACCCCCCCTAAATTTATAAATATAATAAATGGGCGAATCTCCATGGTATATAGGAAAAATGGAAGGCGATTTTATCAATAATATAATATGTATATATAATTTTTTGGCGAATCTCTCACCAGGCATGGCGAATATTTTACTCAATTATAAATCTTGTGTTTATTGAATACACAAATGAAATCATTGCATTTCTTTAAAATATCTTTTGAAATCAAAATTACCGAAATTACATATCGATAATCTAGTGGGTGTAAGATAAAATTCACTCCTGCCATTCACAAAAAGAATTAGAAAAAACCTAATACTATATATAAAACCAAGAAAAATTAAAATTCATCACTTCTAGGGACCTCATAACCACCCTACCAATACACAAGTATGTTCCTATTTGGAATTAGAAAAATTACCCAAATTACAATCTGTTTACTCCACTTCTAGGGACCTCGTAACCACCCTGCTAATACACAAGTATGTTTTCGTTTGCAATTAGAAAAATTACCCAAATTACAATCTGTTTACTCCAGCATATGTTGGAAAGTTATAGAAGGATGACTAGTGCAATCAATCCATTCCTTTTAGCCTGGATTTGTTTCAGTTTAAAATAGAAGTATACAAATATACTTGTCCAATGTCTATGCTTTATCCATTCACCTTAAGATGTTTTTACAATATAATTTCCTAAGTCTATTTAATATCTTCATTATCATAAAAACCAACCTATATCCATCTTAACTCCACATCTACCACTCTTAGGGGATTGAAATCTATTTATCCCTCTGAGAACTTGGTAGACCGCAGAATTAAGATGGATCTAAGATAGAATTTCCCCTTTAAATAGTCTATGCTCACATCAATACCATGGGTCAATACCATGGGTTATCATAAACCTGGAGCTTAAAAATTACATTAGTAATTTATAAAAATTAATAAAATTAATAGTTGATTTATTTTATAAGGAAGCTAAATGTTACATACAATTAAATTACAAACATCCATTTTTTTTCTCTTGATCGGATCATATTTTTTTCACTCTATTTCTAGTTTTGCATATCACGATATATTGATACCTTCGGGTTGTATGATCCGGTAAGATGGTCTTATTTTTTGGAGTATTCCCCCATTTAAATAGGCTACATTCCAAGTGAATACATGGGTCAATACCATGTGCCATTTTGGTGAATACCATGGGTCAATACCATGTGCCATTTTTATTTTTATTAATACTAATATTAGGGTTAATAATGTTTTTTTGCATGGTATTAATATAAAAAAATAAAAAAAATGTTTATTTGTTTACCATACCTCTCGTTTATTTATATTTTTATTAATTTACCATACCATTCATAAATACAAGGTGACTTATGGAGTAAATATAAAAAAAATGATTTATTTGTTTACCATACCTCTCGCTTAATTATATTTTTATTAATTTACAATACCTCTTTTACAAATATGGTATTTGGCCCATAGGATTCAATTAAATAAAACCTCTTTCTTGAGCCTTCATAAATATAACGAGGGTTATGGACCTAAATATAAAAAGAGGTTTTATTTATTTACCATGCGTCTAGTTTATTTATATTTTTATTTATTTACCATACCTCCA
>APFE030590928.1:0-45893 GCA_000404065.3 Pinus taeda
TCGCAGGTGAATGGTTAAAAAGGTACGGACCCGCACATTCACCATGCAGGAGGTGCGGTCATACCCCCAGGTTATCCGTTCAGAAGGTGCGGACCCTAGTGCACACACTTCAAGGCCATCTAAATGTTCCTTGCTCTCTCAAGCTTTCAAAGGTTGAAAGTATTTCAAATGGCCGTGAAGTCAGCCTTTCTAAATGGAGACTTAGAAGAAGAAGTATACATTGAGCATCCAGATGGTATCATTCTTGGAAATGATCCAAATCTTGTATGCAAACTCAAAAAGGCGCTTTAAGGTCTCAAATAGGTTCCAAGGGCTTGGTACTGTCGTTTGGAAAAATATCTTCATCAACAAGGTCTTTCAAAAGGATCAACAGAGAGCAATCTTTATATAAAAGTTGAAAATGACAAATTGCTAATACTTGTTGTGTATGTACATAACATTATCTTTGGCAGCAATGAAGAAGCTATGAGTCAAAGCTTTGCCTTGGTGATGCAGAAAGAATTCGAAATGTCCTTGCTCGGAGAACTGACATACCTTCTTGGTGTACAAATCCAACAAGATGAAGGAGGGATCTTCTTGTCTCAAACCAAATATCTCAAGAATATTTTGAAGAAATCTGGCATGGAAGATGCAAAACCAATATGTACACCCCAACCTCAGTACAAATGACAAATCAGCAGCAATGCAGCAACCAACATATAGATCTATGATTGCAAGTCTACTTTATTTGACAGGTACCAGACCAGACATCATGCGTGTAGTGGGAATAGTTGGAAGATTTCAGGCAAATCCAAAGGAAACCCATCTTCACGCAGTGAAGAGAATTTTCAAATATCTTCAAGGGACTCAAAATTATGGCTTATGGTATCCTAGAGATATTGATCTCACACTTCATGCTTATACACATGCGAATTGGGGTGGAAGCGTGGATGACAGGAAGAGCACAAGTGGTGGTGCATTCTTTATGGGTTCCAGATTAGTATCTTGGTTCAGCAAGAAACAGAGTTCGATTTCCTTGTCTACAACTGAAGCAGAATATGTTGCTGCTGCATCTTGCTGCACTCAACTCCTTTGGATGATGCAGACCTTACAGGATTTTCAAATCACTTGTACACCACCTATCTCCATCTTATGTGATAATACAAGTGCAATCAGCATTTCAAAGAACCTAGTGATGCATTCAAAGACCGAGCACATACGGATCAAGTATCCCTTTCTCTGGGAACAAGTGCTTGAACAAAAGGTCAAGTTGGAGTATGTTCCTTCTAAGGAACAAGTTGCTGATATACTCACCAAACCACTGCCCAGGGAATCCTTTGAATACCTCAGGCAAAAGCTGGGGGTTGTTGATGCATCATCTTGTTGTTGAATCTCTTCTCAGTGTTGGTTGTACGCAAGGTTCATCAGTGTATATGCGTACATGTGCTGGTTTACGGATTGGTCGAAGATCGAATGGTACATGTTTAGGGGGAGCATATAATGTATTGTTGGCATTATGGTAGCATAGAATGAGAACATGGATGTTGATCGAAACATGGTTGCAATATGTATCTATCTCCATCATGGTTGTTTATGGTGTTTGGTGGATTATGATTCTTCTTTATAGATCTGGTTTATAGTCAGGGGGAGCATGTTCTTAGGGGGAGCATAACCGTTTTCCCTTGATGTGAAAGGGGGAGAATGAAGTTGAGGATCTTGAGGTTGCCATCAAGTCCAAAGGGGGAGATTGTTGGCATTATGATTCTGGTATGGCTCTATGATACAGGTGTTGCACTTGATGGAAACTCACTCAAGTGGCAATGGTCTCTTCAGGCTCTCAAAATGATGGAAATCAAGAGGCTCGCAGGTGAATGGTTAAAAAGGTGTGGACCCGCAAGTTCACCATGCAGGAGGTGCGGTCATACCTGCAGGTTATCCTTTCAAAAGGTGCGGACCCCAGTGCACATACTTCAAGGCAATGAAGCGCGCTCACGTGGGGTTTCTTATGTTTGGCTCGTGGTATTTAGCCCGCCTTTTTCTGATGCTACGGTTTTGGCCCGTGGTATAGGATCTATTTTCGCCCCAGTTTCGATCCCTTGTATTTTCCATTGATGGTTTTGTCCCATCGTGTGATTAAGGGCTTGTCTATGAATAGGGAAGGAGATCACTTTTTTTTTGTCATCTTTCATTTGAATATCTTAAAGATCTAAAATTTTGGGTGATTGATTTTAAAGGCTAGATCTAACTGAAGGAGATAACTTAACTTAATGTGAATCTATTGGCATGTCGTGATCTCTCGGGTGCATGATCAGATCTGTGGATCTGACTGATTGTGGCACATTGGTGTACTGAAAAATCTGGCCCTAATCAGAAGTCTGCACGTGATCCGAAGGCGCAGTGCGTGGGTACACAACGTAGTCAAAGGCGAAGTGCGTGCGTACGCAGCGCAGAAAAAGCGCAGTGAGGGGTACGTAGTACAAGAGAAGGAATAGTGCGGGGTGTACGTAGCAAAGTCAAGTGCAAAGTGTGAGGTACGCAGGCTTAAAGAAGGCATCGTGCGGGTCTACGCAGTAAGTCAGAAGTGAATTTGTGGATCTGAAGAAAAGTTCGCAGAGCAGAATAACAACCAGTGCAAATATGCGTAGTTCTGTCTCAGAAGAGCTGCGGACATACGCAAGCCCCTGTTGGTGAAGTTGTGGTCTTATTTTGAAACAATTTTTGATTGTATTTTATCTATTACGGCAGAGTTCTCGGGTTAGATTTTTGGTATTCTTTTCTGTTTACAGCATTTAGAAGAGTGGGTAATTCATTGGTTTATTGTACAAGGAGATTGGGTGATTTTCATGTACTTCATTATTATTTGATGTTCATGGATCAAGTTTGAAAATTAATGAAACATGGTCCTTAAAAGAGCAAAGGGGGTTGTAGCTCCCTTTGAGGAGAAAATGGAAAATGAGAGAGAGTTGTAGCTCTCTGCAGGTTACAGCCTGCGCACTCGTAAATGACTGCACCAATACAAGATCATTGTAAAAGGAGTTTCTAATTGAAGGAAGATAGAGACATATTGCAGCAGGTGGTTTTCACCCACATTAGGTTTCCACCTTATATGTGGTGTTCTTTGGTGTGACTATCTATTTTTCTTGTTAATGCTGATTATTTTATGGTACTAACATACAAAAAATAATTCAAAGTATAAATAAAGAAGATATATTGAAAAGAATTTGATAATACTGATTCACCCCCCTCTAAGTATTATTTCCAACAATTGGTATCAGAGCAGGTCCTTGTGAAGGAGCTTGATCGCTTGAAGGAAGATCCATCATCATGAGAAACTATGAGAGGGAATCATCGATGAGGCCACCTATTTTTGATGGGACAAACTTCGTATATTGGAAGTTAAGAGTTACTGCCTATCTTCAATCTTTGGGTATAGAAGTTTCGGACATCATAGAAACAGGATATACTTTTCCATCAACTACTCCTACAGATCGAGCAGAGAAAAAGAAATATGAAAAAAATGAAAAGGAAGTCAATACTCTTCTAGGATACCTATCTCAATCAGAATTTGTGAAGGTTATGCAGTATAAATCCGCAAAAGAAATATGGGACAAGATTGTTCTGAGCAATGAAGGTGAGGATCAGGTAAAACGTGCAAAACTTCAAACCCTGAGGATTCAGTATGAAAATCTCAATATGTATAATGATGAAAGTCTCGCTAACTATTTTCTCCATGTAGATGAGATTGTTAATTGTATGAAAAATATGGGTGAAGAAATAATAGAAGTTGTTGTGGTTGAAAAAGTTCTAAGATCTTTGTCACCTAGGTTTGAATCTAAAGTTTCTGCTATAGAAGAAAAGGAAAATCTCCAACATCTTAAAATGTCACAACTGCATGGAATTCTAACTACTTATGAAATGAGGAAAGGAGGTCCATCTGACAGGAGAGAAGCTACTTTCAAGGCTTCAGGCAAAGGAGAGTACTATGAATCAGGCGAAGAAGAAGAATCAAATTTCGTCGGAAATCTTCAACGAGGTAGTAGACGGTTCAGAGGTAAGTTTCCCTTCAAATGCTTTGCTTGTGGAAGAGTAGGTCACTATGCTGCCAAATGTCCTCATAAGGATAAGATTGACAAGGGAAAGGAACTTATTATATGGAACAAGAAACATAATGCAAATAAGAAGAGCTACTACACTTATGAAGACAGTGACGGTCTATCAAATAGTGATGAAGATGAACGAGGTAATGACTATAAACTTTTGATGGCATTTGAAGATGATGATTACATGGATGCATAGTGCGGGTCTATGCAGTAAGTCAGAAGTGAAGGTGCGAATCTGAAGAAAAGTTCAGAGAGCAGAAGAACAACCAGCGCAGATCTACGCAGTTCTGTCTCAGAAGAGCTGCAGACATACGCATGCCCATGTTGGTGAAGTTGCGGTCTTATTTTGAAACAATTCTTTATTGTCTTTTATCTATTAAAGCAGATTTCTAGGTTTAGATTTCTGGTATTCTTTTCCATTTACAGCATTCTGAAGAGTGGGTAATTCATTGGTTTATTTTACAGGTAGATTGGGTGATTTTCATGTACTTGATGATTATTTGATCTTCAAGGATCCAGTCTGAAAATTAATGAAACATGGTCCTTAAAAGAGCAAAGGGGGTTGTATCTCCTTCCGGGAGAAACTAGAAAACGAGAGAGAGTTGTAGCTCTTTGCAGGTTGCAGCCTGCATACTGGTAAAGGACTACACTAGTACAACATCATTGTAAAAGGAGTTTCTAATTGAAGGAAGATAGAGACATATTGCAGCAGGTCGTTTTCACCCACATTGGGTTTCCAGCTTATATCTGGTGTTCTTTGGTGCGATTATCTGTTTTTCTTGTTCATGCTGATTATTTTATGGTACTAACATACAAAGAATAATTCAAAGTATAAATAAAGAAGATATATTGAAAATAATTTGATAATACTGATTCACCCCCCCTCTGAGTATTTATTTCCAAAACCTTTCTCTCTATTGTTGGATGAGTTCCACTTCTCCTCAAGTAACTCCTCCCTTAGGGAATTTGATTTTCCTATTATTGGGTAAAGGAATAAATACATTTTGTAACTCCTCTCCTTCTCATCTATTTAATAAAGAAAAAAGTGAGAATTGAGAGTAGCATGTTCATTGTGAATAAGAAAGATCTTTTAGTGTGGACTACAGTGATGGAGCAGGAAGAGAATGTGTGAGCCACATGATATGTAAGAGAAGGAGAAGATATTCAAGTAAAAGGCATGTCCACTTAAACATCAACTAGATGAGACATTGGTGACTTTATGCATTCTTATTCTCTGTCTACTCTACTAAAAAATTGAAGAAATATAATAGAAGAAGAATTGTTCAGGTTTTCCCCCTTAGGGGTTTTTCGCGGTCATTGGAAGAAAATATAATTGTGTCATATTTGTTCTTGGTTCTCTACATATGATCCTTAACTTTATGTTCTATATATAATCATTGATCTCAAATGTTTTGAAGAAGAAATCCACATTTTATATAATTGTAACATTGAGCATTCAATTTTCTCGAAAGCACATTCAGTTATTTGCAAATTACATTCAAATCAATATAAAGTACATTCTATTATATTTAGATTTTTGAAAAGTAAATTTACTTCTATTCAGTTTTCTGCAAAGTACATTCAACTTTTTGCATAGGACTTTGATGTTTTTGCACAGAGCTTTCATATTTTAAAATACTATATAGCATAATGAGTAAAGTATTTTTGTACCAATACAACACCTATGGTTGTATTTGAAGCATTATTAGAAATATCAAGTGGACGGGACCAATTTTTCCCTCTTGAAATTGGTGTCTGAAAATTTATGTTTCAACAATTCAAAAGATTTTTAACAAATATAATTCCAATGAAATTCACAATCTTTAGTGAGTAATTTGAAAAGTGGTGAAACAATATTTGTGAAGT
Source organism: Pinus taeda (assembly GCA_000404065.3). Classification (NCBI taxonomy): domain Eukaryota; kingdom Viridiplantae; phylum Streptophyta; class Pinopsida; order Pinales; family Pinaceae; genus Pinus; species Pinus taeda. Next base: position 5,946 of record APFE030590928.1, read on the forward strand.
TTTTTATAAAACTTCTATATTAACTCATGAATCTAAGAAAACTTCTAAAATCTCTTTAACATGTTGCTACTGAAATTTTAGAGATAACCTCAACCTTTAATGAATCTACATTGATTCTAACACCCGAACAATTCCTTTGCTAAAAATCAGAATGATTTTTTAATGACATAATGAAATATTAACTTCCTTACATATAATAAAGGAATTTTCTAAATCCTCCATATCCCCTACAAAATTATTCCGATAAAGAGTAAAATCATCCATATAATCTTCTACAAAATCATTGATCAAGCGAGAAAAGATACCTAATATTGCTCTATGAAGTGTAATAGGGGAATTATGCAAAATAAAAGGGCATTCCATGTAAGCATACATACCCTATAGACAAGTAAAACTTATCTTATATTCGTCTTCTTATGCAAGTTGAAGGTGATTTTATGTGCTGAGTCCATCAAGAAAAGAGAAATACTTCTTCCATTCTAATTTAATACTTGATCATTAAATGGTAATGAGAAATTATCTTTAGAGTTACTTTATTTAATTATCCATAATCTATGCATACCCTCCATTTTTAAGAAAAACTCTCCACTTTTAAGTTTTCTTAGGCACACTAAGTAATGGTGAAACCCATTGGATATCTTAAATTAGGTAAATAAAATTCACATTGAGAAATTTTTGTAACTCAACTTTAACAATCTCCCTCATATTATGATTCAGCATTCCTTGAGGTTGTCCTACAAGTTTGACACTCTCTTCTATGTAAATTTTACACACACATCTATTTGAATTAATTCCTTTCATGTCAATATATTCCCATGCAAATACACTGGAATGTTTTTGTAGCATATTTATTAACTATTCCTTTCGCCTCGAAGTTATTGTCAATGTCGAATGTTTTAAGTGGATAAATTTCTATAAGAGAACTGCCAAACCTTTCCATTGAGTTTAATAACATTTTAGATTGTGAAGACGAAAAGTATTCAATATTGAATTCTTATTGAAATTTTTTCTCTAATATATGGACACAATAATTTTGTTCACAATATGATGAAAAATAATGATTATTCCTTAAATTCACTAATTAATCTTCCTCATAATTTTGTGAGATAGTTTAAACTAGTTTAATATCTTCATAATTTCCATAATTTCAATTATTTTTCTTACTCGCACATATGCTATGAACATTTTAGTGATATTTCCACTTGAAGTGAACATATCACTAGACTTGCAACATATGAATGCATCAATATTAGCTAACCGTGGCCTACCAAGAATCACAGATGTCATCATAGATTACTTTTTGGTGTTACTATCATAAAATAAATATGATACTCCCATGGATATAGGAGTACTTATACATATTCTAATATACCCTTACACTTGAGAACATCTATATCTTCTAATTTCAATAAAGTATGATTATATTGAATATTAGTTAATTTCACCTTATCCATTGTATTATTTTGAAATAATGTTTATATTCGCACATAATACAATCAAATTGTTTAGAATTTCATTTTCATTGGTATGCACCTCTACAATTGGATTAAGTGGATCTAATTATTTTTCAATTTTTGGTTTTTGCATCACATTGCTTTCAATATTTTTGATCAATTGCACTCTTTAGAATTATTTTCATTTTCTGATAGGATTTTCAATACATAACTCCTTTACTTCTTTTGGAAAAATAGGGATTTCGTTTAAAGGTTGAGGCAATGGAATTTTGATCCAAATAATTTCCAATTCATCTAACATTTTATAATCACATAAAACTATTTTCTTATCTATACCTTCATCAATTTGTAATCTCTTCGAAAAGGCGGGATTTTGTAAGGAAATACATCATTGCTTAGCTATATGAATTTTAGGAATTGATTTTATTTTGTTTTCATCCATTTGTGTACGAATATATTCCTTCTGAGGAGTAATTTCTTGTTGAGGATTTTCCTCCTCTTCACGAGATTTATCCTCTTTATATTCTTGAATGACAACAAGGGGTATTTCATTATATAGAAACTTAGGAGATCTAACTTGAACATCATTTAAATATAGAAGAGCTATTATATAAGCTTGAAACATTTCAGCTTGCATATTATAAATCAATTGTTAAGGCACTTTATTATTGGGATTAGGGAGTAGATAAGAAGGTAATTCATTTAATTGAGGAAATTAAGTACATGGTAATTGAAGGGGTTGACTTGTAGTCAATTGATGTTGGAATTATGGATGGACATGTTTTGGAGGTTTGGGTGCAGAATAATTTTGAGCTTGATATTGAGGATATTATTGGAAATATTGAGGGTAGTCGGTATTTCTACCATAAGAACGTTGCCATCCCTTTGACCAAGATGAGTTTTGTGGCTCACATGGCCATGTATTCCATAGTAGGGTTGTGCTCCAATCACTTTGTGGTTGTGCATAACAAGGAATTTCTCCATTAGGATATTGTGCCATACCTATTTGACAAGGCTCCTAAGGTCTTCTATGAACAACATAACAAGGTTTTTTTGTTTGACTTACCCCAACATCCTTTTGGAAAATAAACATGAGTGTTAATATTAAAGTGAAGTCCTCTGTAGCATGAATCTCTGCACATATAAAAAAAATCAATATTGTAAACAGAAAATTCTCATAATGAATGTTTATACCTACATCTAGGATAGAAAATAGAAAAAGTAACATTTTCAACTTTTTTCTTGTTTTGTACTCTTAACATATCAATTTTTTCACTATTCTTCAGCGCCACATGGTTGAGGGCTCATATGGAGTTTCTACCCTATCTGATCAGCCTTTGGGATGTAGATCAAGATATCTTCATCATCCTAGGGCAAGAACTGGGAGGAAATGGGCATCTAATTCATGACCAGATTATCCTGGCAAACAGAAGAAATTCAAGTCTTTGGATCTCGCTAAGGAGGTGAGAGTACTAGGAGTCTAGTCTAGAGATACTATCCTAGTGTCGAGATAACCAATGGAGGAAAGGTGAAGATTGAAACAATCACCAACAACCTCATTCTCAAAATAATTTTGTTCACCATGGCACATGTATCTAGAACATTAGATGTGCATGAGGCTTCCAAGTCTCAATTTCAATATGATATCACATGTTTGACCCCAACCATCTTCCACTAGTACAGAGGCACCTTGGCGAACATGAAGCAACAAATGTCCAACGGTAAGCATAGACACCTAAAGAAGTTCGGGTCTTGTTCTATACTAGTCACCTTCTTCTTGGAGTGAGTGCTCCTCTTCTAGTATCAGTGGGCAGAAGTACCACTTCCTATCCCACAAGATCTGAGGCTCCTAAGATGGAGCCAACTCATGCTTCGAGGAGGCATAGGTCAACATATGCATTATCCACTATAATTATTCACTTGGCTTCAATGGTAAGTGCTTGTGGTAGATGGTTACACTTAATATGACTCAAATTTTAGAGGGGATTGAGATCTACCTCTACCACTAGGTGAATAGTGGACCGACGCAGGTAAAAACTCATTTTTTTATTTTTTCAAGTTTTATGATTTTTATAAAATTGTAAGATAAGACTCAACTTATGATAAATGTGCATATGTGGGACCAAAGAGACCATGAGACATATTCCCAATAATACATTGAGGTGCCCATCCGATAGTGGGTGAAGACTACGAGGAAGGGGCTGGCCCCTTAGAAAATATGGAGTGCAATCTAGAGGCAATCACTCGACGGGTTCTAGATTATGCCACTATCAACAATGTTTCACTACATTGGTAGTGATATACTCTGGGAGTCTCTGTGAGACTGCATCGACCGCTAGGCCATGTAGTTTGATAGTTTATCTAGTCTTTTACACATTTTGTAGGGTTTGAAAGCCAAATGTGTGAGAACACTCTATTTTCTCACATTTTGATGTAACACTAAGGAATATGTGATATATATATGCATTTTTTATTCCTACTTATGCGTTCATAACATGATTCAATTTTTACAAATGACGTAAATGCCTATCAAGAACAAAATTTGCCAATGCATCAGTTAATGTATTTAAATTATGTGGACTATGTTGATATGTAATATAATCAAAATTTGTTTCTAGCAATGTAACACATAGATACATGCGCAATATTTGTGGATTTCTCACTAAGTAATGATTGTTTAATTGTAACACAACTTGCTCTGGATCCAATTTGACAAGTATATCCCTAATTCCAAGAGAAACTACTTCTCACAAGAGTTCAATAACTCCACTATATTCAAAAATATTATTGGTTGTTCAAACAAGGAAGATACCTCCTAAGTTAATCAGCTCGTCATTAGGGTCATAGATTACCCATGTTGTGAAAGAGGGGTTCTGCATGCTACAATAAGTACCATCAGCAGAACAATTGTAATGACTTGATGACATCTCCAAACCGAGTTTGCAAAGACAAAAAACAGATGGTTATGGAAAGGGTTCTTTTAAGATAGCGAGAGTCTCTTTTAGCAAGTGACTAACATCACATCATCGGGGACAACCCTTAGTGTAATGATCCTCCTCACAGATGAGGCAAGGATAATTCTACTTTATTCTAGAATCATCATCAATAGAAGATTTAGGAGGGTCTTGTTTTAGGGCATCAAATTTGATCTTGCCTTTTGACGAGAAAGAGTATTGCAACAAGAATGATGCAACTCCTACTGCTACAAGCTTTACTTTATCAACCTAGGGTTTGTACAAACTTCGAGGTGAAAGTGTTGTATACACAAGTAAAATTGATGGTTCTGTCTTTTGTTACTATTCAACTCGCGAGAGAGCGTTAGGGTTTTCATGTTAGAGTTCTATGGATTCAGAAGAATCCTGATTACTAATCAAAGAAAGAGGAATCTACTCTAAGAGAAATCTTGTCTACTGTAATAAGGAAAATGACTTAAATCCTATGCTAAAAAAACTCCATTCGATAACTAACTGCTGAGAAACTATGCTTTACAAGAATGCCAAGCTAACATGTATGAAATGATACTATCCTAAGCATGGAAGTATGAACCCTAATCTCTTTTAATGATATGGCAGGAGGATTATGGATGTTGGAGAATGGTTGGGAGTTTTGGGAGACCCTCAGGTACCCTTGTGTTGCTTCCTACAATTTTCACCCAATTTTGGCCTTAAAAGAGTCCACTATAGGAAAACCTACTAGATGTACTAAAAACCTACATGATTCGCTTTATTTCTAAACGATATAGCAGAGAGGAGAATGATTGGTGCTAGATGTGATTGAAGGCTTAGGGAGCGAGGCTGATAGGTGGAATGGAGTGAGAAAATTCCTAGGGTCACTTATAACTCAAAACCAAGGTTAGGAGATGGTTTTTTTTGCTCATCATGCTTGGAGGAGTTTCTATGTAAAATGATGAAATTGGTGAAGGTGTTTGTGGAAGAAAGGAATGATTATGGATGGATGAAGTTGGAAGGTGGTTTCTTGCTATGGTATATATCTCTAGTTTTGAAACACTTTCTCTACATGAAACATTGTTATTTTCCAAGAAATCATGTAAACAAGAAGAATTATAATAAGCTAGAAAAAGAAAGTTTAATTAGCTAACTCTCTACTTCATGCATGAGGAAAATTTTAGAATGAAATGGAATCATTGATGATATCTATTTTAATACTAAATATGGAAGAGATGGTAGTTAATTCCTACACTTTCAAACTTATCAAATTCTATTTCAAGTACAGTAAATCCTAAATGTTATGAGAAAATAGAAATCTATCTTTTTGGGGCTTCATAGGGGTCATTTCCTCAAATCATGATCCACGAAGGAAAAGGTGAGGCCAAGACACCTACTAGAATATTTGTGATGCTTGTTTCCCCTTGTAACATGCTACTGAAGTAGAGCACAAATGGAAGCAAAGTAATAAAAATTAATCAAATCTACATTTCCTGCAATGAAATACTTCTAAGGACAGTTTAATCATGGATCTATGAAACCAATCTAAGCATACATATACAAGAAGAGTAGCCTTTCCTTCTAAGGTTGGGCCCTAACCAAAGAGCTTCATCCCTCTGAGTCAAATGAATACTCCATCATAAAAAATCTCATTCTCATTAACAAAACAGAAAATTCCATAGCAATTTCTTCTACAAGTCTGGAGCTAAAAAATAACCAGTGTTTTTACAACAAAAAACTGAATCCTAATGAGGCTCTAGGCCTATTTTCTATAAAATTGAATTCCGAAACGACTTCCTTAAATCTAGGGAGGCCCGACTCCTAAACTCAAGATCAACTAAGTCTTTGACTATCACCTACTCGGCTGCCTTTTGATCTTCATGAATTGGCTGCTTGTACTCTAAGTTGGTGTGATTAAGAGAGGAATATTTGGATGAGGGAGGAGTAAATGAGGAGGATTTACCTCCTACAAGCACTCTCCCTTGTCCCATTCAAGTTACAAACCTTAATCTGCCAAAATTCCTCGATTTACTCTTCCAAACCTACATTCAATGCATATTAGTCCACTAGGCGTAATACCCCACTTTAACTCATGTCATTAAACAAAATATAATCAAAACATGTAATAAATTGTGAGAAGAGTTTATTTGACTAAGCTAGGAGTTCACTTAAGGTACATATAGTTACCCAATGATGAGGCTAATCATGACCCCCCTATTTAATCAATTGTACTCTTTAGAATTATTTTCATTTTCTTCTAGGATATTCAATACATAACTCCTTTATTTTCCAAATATTTTCCAATTCATCTAAAATGTTATAATCACATAAAACAATTTTCTTATCTATACCTTCATCAATTTGTAATTCTTCAAAAAGGGAGGATTTTGCAAGGAAATAGATCATTGCTTAGCTATACGAATTGTAGGAAACAGATCATCGCTTAGCCTTAATTTCCTTAGTTTCAGTGCACTTATCGAGATAGTTAATGCACATAATGATATACTTCTTTTTCTTGGATGGAGCATCAATAGTTCCAACGACGTCTGTGCCCCACTTTTCAAATGGCTCAAAAATCATTTCAGGTTGGAAAGGCATTTCATCTCTTGGAGTACACTTTCCCATCCTTTCGCACCAATCACATTTCACGAAAAATCTATGCCAAAGCATTGAGGAGTACTCAAAATTCAGAAAGATGGCTATAATGTTGTGTATCTCTCCAAAGTACTAATTTTTACTCCTCAAGTATTTGATAGGTATGCACCACAATCTCCATTAACAAGTGATGTTGTTCAAGCCCAAAATGGTGGATGATACTTATGTATAGGTACAACACCTCGAGAACATAGGTCTGAAAAGAGCACAATCTAGTGGATCAAAGAAAAAACAGAGACAAGACACTTCTAAGGATGGGAAGAAGAAACAAAAAGGTGGAAAGGATAAAAATATGGTAGCCACAACACATGAGTGGAAAAATCCTAGTAACCACTACAACGTTGATGGTGATATAGAGCAGAGGTTTTGGAAGTTGCATTGAGAGCTAAACTCAAAGAACAAGAAGAAAGATAATAAGAAGAAGAATATCATTGCCATTAATTCACAGAACCAAGTTGAAAAAACCTTAGACATGGATGAGAAGATCGCCTATACATTAGTTCAAAAGGAGGTGAATCTGGGTATCCTTCAACAACACGAAGAGAAAGAAATGATCAAACTCTTTCACGTAAAGATATAGGTCAACAAGATGAAGATTGATGCTTTGTTTGACTCAGGATTGTAGCAAAATCTCATTACAGCAGATCTAGACAAGATGTTAGGGATGGAGTGATCATCCGAACCCATATCCATTGCGATGGGTACATAAGGATGAAAAGCTTAAGGTAAAAAATTAGTGTAAACTTACATTTGTTATGAGTGCTTATTTTATTGATGAGGTAGATTTGTATGTGGTTCCCCTTGATGTATGTAGAGTTGTGTTTTGCAGTCCACACATGTACATGTCTCATGCTATATTCATGACGAGAGCTAACTAGTACCATCTCATCAAGGATGAAATATCGTTCATCATCAACTTGCATAAATAAAAGTAAAAAGTTTCAATCGTACGTGGCAACAAAGCCAATAAATTGATTAGTTCGAGCAAGAAGTATGTTTTTTTTCTTTTAAGAGAAAATTAGTCTATAGACGAGTCAATAAGAGGTAAGGCATCCTTAGAGGGGTGTACTAAGAAAAAGAAAACAAAAATTGGGGGAGTTGTTATAGGAATACAAGGATGTGTTCCTAAAGCCTAAAGGGATACATCCTAAGAAAGAAGTGGAGCACGGGATCTAGCTATTTTCACACTCCCCACTGTCAAATATTGTGTTGTACATGAAGTATGCTAAAGAAATAAGTGAGGTGAAGAAATAGTTACAACAATTGTTGGAACATGGTGTCATTTGATTGAGTACATCACCATGTGGATCACCCATCATCATTGTGCCAAAGAACAATGGGACCTCACACATTTGTAAAGATTATAGGCCATTGAATAAAATCATGCTCAATAAGAGATACCCCATTCCCTAGATAGACGATGTGCTAGATCAATTGCAACAAACAAATTACTTCACTAAGCTAGACTCAAAGTCTTGATATCACGAGATTCTAGTCAAAGAAGAAAATACATGGAAGAGAAGCTTCAAAAACACGCAAGGTTTGTATGAGTTGCTAGTTATGCCATTCATCCTCTATAATGCAACAACTAAATTTATGACATTAATGCATGATGTATTATGCCATTTTATAGATTCATTTGTTATTGTCCATTTGGATGATATAATGGTATATAGTCCTACATGGGAGGAGAATAATTCACATTTGATGGAGGTGCTCGAAACATTGAAGAAGCACGAGGTGCTAGAAAATCTCAAGAAGTGTGAGTTTGCGCAAGAGTCCTTGATGTATTTGGGATTTGTGATTGGTGGAGGAGAATTGAAGATAGATCCTTCAAATATGGAGGTCATCATGAAATGGTTGGTGACTAAAAATGTTACTAAGGTTATGAGTTTCATTGGAGCACCAAAATACTTGAGGAGTTTCATAGCCTTGTTTTCATGATTATCAACACCACTCCATGCCATAAAAAAAAGTGGCAAGAGTTTCTAGTGGGGAAAAGGGTAGTAGAACGGTTTTGATGAGTTAAATAAGAATATAAGTGAAGCACTATTTCTCGCATTACCAAACTTGCAATGGCCCTTTGAACTGGAGACATATTTGACTAGTTATGTTACGGGAGTTGTCTTTATGCGAGTAGGAAGGCCTATTTTCTACCATTCTAAATTATTTCTTCGAGGAGTTCTTAACTACCCTACTATGAGAAGGAGCTCTATGCCATGGTGCAAGGTGTGAAGAAGTGGAAGAACTATGTAATAGGAAAGGAGATAATAATCCACACATGTCACGAGTCGTTACAGTAACTTTAGGCCCATAATAAGCTACAACACAGTAGGCACTACAAGTGGAAGGGGTTTTTGCAGCAATTTAATTTGGTGATTAAGTATAAGAAGGGCAACACAAACAAGTTGGCCAACATGTTATCAAGGCCACCAACATCAAAGATTACAGCTTTAGGGACTCTTATGCACATGGATCCATTCACAGATGATGCATACACAAAAGAATATTTAGAAGATGATGGTTTAATAGGTCATGAGAGTAGCAAACAACTCATCCATTTGATATTCTATAAATGAGACATGTTTTTAATGTCATAATTTTTTTCATTAAATCTCATGCGTAGAGATCTCAAGACCTTTTGAACAAAGATATATTTTTTCAAAACTTCACACACTCATCGAATCATATTGGTAACTTCATCAATTCTGAGAAATTATTCTTCCACGCTTTCTTCTCTATGTATTTCTGAGATTTCAAAACTCATTTTTAAGGTTTGATGTTTTTCATTTCTAACTCTATCATCTCCTTCATGACTTTGATTTAGATTGACCCATACTTATGAGTTTCATTGGAGCACCACAATACTTGAGGAGATTCATACCCTCGTTTTCAAGATTATCAACACCACTCCATGCCATAAAAACAAGTGGCAAGAGTTTCTAGTGGGGAAAAGGGTAGTAGAAGGGTTTTGATGAGTTAAAGAAGAAGATAAGTGAAGCACTATTTCTCGCATTACCAAACTTGCAATGGCCCTTTGAACTGGAGACATATTTGACTAGTTATGTTATGGGAGTTGTCTTGATGCAAATAGGAAGGCCTATTTTCTACCATTCTAAATTATTTCTTCGAGGAGTTCTTAACTACCATACCTATGAGAAGGAGCTCTATGCCATGGTGAAAGGTGTGAAGAAGTGGAAGAACTATCTAATAGGAAAGGAGATAATAATCCACACATGTCACGAGTCATTACAGTAACTTTAGGCCCATAATAAGCAACAACAGAGTAGGCACTACAAGTGGAAGGGGTTTTTGCAGCAATTTAATTTGGTGATTAAGTATAAGAAGGGAAACACAAACAATTTGGCCAACATGTTATCAAGGCCACCAACATCAAAGATTATAGCTTTAGGGACTCTTATGCACATGGATCCATTCAAAGATGATCCATACACAGAGGAATATTTAGAAGATGATGGTTTAATAGGTCATGAGAGTACCAAACAACTCATCCATTTGATATTCTATAACTGAGACATGTTTTTAATGTCATACATTTTTGCATTAAATCTCATGCTTAGAGATCTCAAGACCTTTCGAACAATGATATATTTTTTCAAAACTTCACACACTCCTCGAATCATATAGGTAGCTTCATCAATTCTGAAAAATTATTCTTCCACGCTTTCTTGTCTATGTATTTTTAAGATTTCAAAACTCATTTTTAAGGTTTGATGTTTTTCATTTCTAACTCTATCATCCTCTTCATGACTTTGATTGAGATTGACCCATACTTCATTAGAAGACTTCTAGTACATAATTTTCATGATTTGAAACTCACTAGCACAAAGAGAATGAAAGTCTTGGTTTTAGCATTATTTCCATATAGGCTTTTTAGTGTGAGGGACATTAGGGACATCATAATCTACTAGAATAAAACTGTAAACATCTACTCTTAACGACATAAGATAAGCTTCCAACTCAACTTTCAATAAGGCATAGTTTGTACCATGAAAGACTGGTATCATGCTTGGGTAGGTACCTTGACTCTCTTGCCTAGACATATTCTTCATGAATCTACCTTTGAGTGGTTAGAATGTTCATGAAGAACGTTTCTCTAACAACAATTATTGTAATAAGGAATTACTGAGAGGAGCGGTGAATCATTAATAGTTGCATTCATAAAAAGTGCAAACCTTCAATTATTTTCACTTAGTGATTTGAGAGGACATTCGTACTACGATAAACATGAATCGAAATATAATACATTCAAATACAAGAAATGAACAACATACACGCAAAATGACACAGGTATTTTTATGTAAAAATGAGTGTGAGAAAGCCACTAATATGTTTTTTATTATGATGTAATTTAATCACCCACTTATTTGCATGAATTTTTTGTGAGCACCCATTCCTTGGAGGCCCAAATACCCTTCAAATAGAAAGATACCACTTTCCAAGAGGCACCAACCTCTTATGAATGTAGGAAACTACCTTCTCTAGTCATTGTTCTTCCGTTCATACAATTTTCAAATTGAAAATAGAGGATAATAAATTTAGACAAAAACATAAATATTGTATATTGCAGTGCCAAGTCCTTTCATTCAGCTCTATAACTCTCCTTTGAAGCCTGATTGTTGTTGCTCAACTACCTCTACTCACCACCATATTCTTCACTCTCTCTCTTACACACTCACAATGCTGAACAATTAAAATCACACAAATTCTATTTTCACTTTGTTTAATTACTCAACACATTGTTGCTCCTCTGTAGCACTAGCAATGCATGGCTTGCCATACTATATTCAGACATGGGAGAAGAGTTAATGCAAAGAAAGGGTTGTGGATTGTTTTATATGTTGAGAATTAAGTCAGATTCAAGCTATTGAATCAAATAGGTTCTCCATTAATAACTACATGTACTCACAACATGGCTCCTCATTTTTTCTCTTCAAGGGGCATAGGAGAACAGGAGAATAATACCACAAAGACTCATTTTCATTTAACTCATGATAGCCTTCAATAAAGCTGAGGGGTGACCAATAGTGCTTCACAAAGGTCTTCATTAAATTGCTCCTATGCATCATGGTCCTTCACTACCTTGAATGAGTGCTCTCAGCAATTGTATTTACTTCCATTCTTAATTCCCATATGTTAAGTCATTTATCTAAATCCTAAAGGCTTTCCATTAGCACCATTATCATTTTTGTGGATTTTTCCCTTTAGCTCGCCTTAGTTGTTTTAAAGTAATGAGACCACATGTTGTGAGCACTCGCTAGGCCTTTAGGTGCCAAGGCCCTGAATTTTAAACCCTTCATCGGCCAAGTTACTCTCTTAATACATCTCCACCATTGGTATCATTTCTACGAGAAATGAAAAAGGCTTGGCACTAAGGTGAGAGCTCCCAAGCCCAACACTTTTATCTTGACACTTCCTTAAACTCGATAAAGAAATTATTTCAAGCTCCTCTTACAGAGATTATATGTCACCTCGGGTCTACGATGTTATCATTAGCAATTAAGAGACGGTGGGAGGATGAGATGTTTTACTGATGTGTCTTTTCGCTTACTTCCTAGCACATTCGCTTTGAGCACAATTAACAAACTTGCTGGCTCTTCAGAGTAGGCTTACCAATCCCATGGGGTCCTCCTTGTGCATTTCCCGTCATAGACTTCATATTATGGCTTAAGTGCTAATATTTGTTGCATCTCATCTCAATGCTAGGATGGTTGACATCAAATGCCAACATTCCAAGTGCCACCAAAGTTTCAGACAATATCAATTATCCAACATCCCTAGGATAGCTAGAAGGGATATGCAAATAAGAAGATAATGCATAATGCAAAAAAGTGGGAGAACATGTATACATGCAAGTAAAACCAAAAACGAGTGCATTTAGATTAGGAACTTGTGCTAAATTGGTGCCAAGGTTTTGTCCACAATTAGAGATATTAAATGGAGTTGCCTTGGTGGCCTACCTCCTTGTGCTACCAAGCCATATGAAAGTGAATATTGTTTCACATGTCTCTTTATTGAAAATGTATGTCCATGATGGTTTTCACCAAATTGATTAAAATTTTCTGCAAGTGGAGCCAAGACAAGAGTTGTAGGTTGAACCACTACAAGTATTAGATAATAGAGAAATTATGCTAGAGTCATTACCTACATTAAACTGCAATGGAAGCACTTCTAGTAGCAGGAGGCCACCTAAGAGATGGAGGGTAAAATTCTTACTCTTAATATTAAGATAAATATATTAATGTCCCTAAAAGGTACTCTCCAAGTGAGTATAGTAGAGATGTTGCAATATAATGTTTATTTTGAATAAGCCAAATTACATAAAAATAAAATAAAAATAACCCTATAAAAATAAAATAATAATCAACAATGACCCATGGTATTGAGAAGTCATGGTATTCCTGTGGAATATAATCTATTTACAAGTGTAAATTAAACAAGCTTTCTCTTTGGACGCCAATAAATTCCATCCCTTTGAGTAGGTGATAGCTCGATCATTAAGATTGATCTAGGTTGATTTAATTTTCCCCTTTAAATAACTTTATTCCGTACCTTTAGACACTATTATATTTATTAATATTGTTTTTATTTTATTTTGAGCTAATTTAAAACTTTACATTACATGACATTACTCTTGTTATTTAACTTATTTATTTGTTTATTTTTTTATGTAATTTAGAGGCAAAAATATCAAACATTACTTATCTATTGTGCTAAAAGCGTCTCTCCACACATATAATAATATAATATATTATTATTTTCAATAATTATTATATTTATTCATATTCATTTTAGAGTTTAATAACTTATTAAAAAATTTGATTTTTATTATTTAATAATTTTTTATTCATCATTTACAGTAAATTATAAATTTTAATAAATAATAAGATATGAGATATAAAATATATAAATTCAAGTTAATTGTATTCATTATTTAATCATTTATTTCATAATTATAATTAAAAAAAAAATAACAACCTATTCATAGAATTATGATGAGATAATTTTTAGTGAGGAGAACCATCCAAATTTACAAAATAGAATCCTAAAAGGTTAAAGCTTGAATTGATAAAATGAAAATTGTATGACCTCGGTCGAAATGAACACTTTCAGAAGCCATTAAAACAAATTACTTTATAGCAGGTGGGCTTAGTTGTGTGAGCTACTGATACCAAACAAGTTTTTCAGTTGGTGTTATATAGTAATATAACTGTGGTGGTAGGATAGTTATTCCATGATAGCAGCACTACATAATGCTATTCACTGTAACCACTGCCTTTACCAATATGAATTACATATCCAAAGGTTAGCCTTCTTCTTTTTCTTTCATTAATAACTCAATTATTCTCACATATTAGACTATTTCCTATTATTGGGGACTAGAAAAACCAACAACATTGTGATAAAAATATTCCAACAATTCATTTATATTGCCAAAAAAATAATAGTTTCTATTTCAAGTCAACAAAACAAACCATAGATGATAGTGTAAGCTGTGAGAGCGTTAGAGTGACATAAAGGACAAGGGGGTTGGTGATATTTTGTTGGTTGGTGATTAGAAGAGAATTAAATATCACTCATGAACTAGTTGCCCCCTTTGATGGTAACATCAATTTCATATTTAGGTGGGTTTGATTGGGGATTTTCTCCATCAGTTTTGGGAATTTTTGAATTATGCCACAAAATCTTAATGAAAGTTCTAATAAATTATGCAATGCAGTAATCTATTCACAAATGGGTCTATATTCTTAGATATATTACCAAAACTATCCCACTATGAACAATATGTAAGAAGGAATCATGATATGTATAACACGTTGGTAGAATGGATTTCTTGAATACAATTATAAATTGACCAAGCTATAAAATTTAATATGTTCATATGGAAAATAAATGATAATAGGGAATTAATGGTTACCTAATGCAAATGGTTATGTCTTTTATCATGGTGATGATTCCTTTTTCCAACTCACTCGTGTGTACTTAAAAATCCTACCTCTTGTTGCGATATTGTTTAACCAACTTCTCTCTCCTTTGGATTGTATCTTCTCTACATGTTCTAGAAATAAATAAAAACACAGACACGCATATAATATGAAAGGAACTAAGTGATGATGTTGCAATGAAGAAGTTTAGTTGAGAATAGTCTTGGCTCCTTCTATACGAGTGGTCATGACATTTTTATCCCCTTATTCCTATTTACTGTTAATTAATGTATATTTAATTTTTATAGATAAGGTTGCCCTCCCCTCAAGAAAATGATTTTCTTAAAATCATAGGTAACCGTGGATGTTGTTGACTAAAATGTTCACCTTTAATGGATTAATAAAAAATAATTCTCTAACACAATAAGCAAATTAAATTGATGATTTCTTACTTGGAAAATTGAACCCCTCTCTTGGAATAAAATAATAACTCCTCTCTTTGGAATAAAAAAATAGTAGGTCTAGAATTAAGGGAATTGACTCTAAAAAATAATTCTCTAAAGCAAAAATTAAATTAAATTGAGAATGTCATACTTGGAAAATTGATCCCCTCTCTTGGAATAAATTAATAACTCCTCTCTTGGAATATAATAGTAACTCTATAATTAAGGGAATATAACTCTCCCTCACTAATTCAATGTATGGAAAGAGCATAAGTCATTCTCATTAAATTCACTTGTAACTCCCTCATTCAATTCTATTTGTAACTCTCACTCTCCCAAATTTTAATTGTAACTCCTTAAGATAAGCTTACCTTTCTCTCTATTGTTGGATGAGTTCTACTTCTCCTCAAGTAACTCCTACCTCAGGGAATTTGATTCTCCTATTATTGGGTGAAGGAATAAATTCATTTTGTAACTCCTCTCCTTCTCATCTATTTAATAAAGAAAAAAGTGAAAATTGAGAGTAGCATGTTCATTCTGAATAAGAAGAAAGAATTTTTAGTGTGGACTACAAGCAAGGGAGGAGTAACAGAAAGTGCGAACCACATGATATATAAGAGAGGGAGGAGATCTTCAATTAAAAGACATGTGCACTTCAACATCAAGTAGATGAGACATTGGTGACTTTATGCAATACTAAGGTGTGTCTACTCTACTGAACAGTTGAAGTAATAGAATAGAAGAAGAATTGTTCAGGTTTTCCCCCTTAGGGGTTTTTCCCGCGGTCATTGGAATAAAATATAATTGTGTCATATTTGTTCTTGGTGCTCTTCATATGATCCTTAACTTTATGTTCTATATATAATCATTGATTTGAAATGTTTTAAAGAAGAAATCCACATTTTATGTAATTGTAACATTGAACATTCAATTTTCTCCGAAGCACATTTAGTTTTTTACAAATTACATTCAAATTAATGCAAAGTACATTCTATTATATTTAGTTTTTTGAAAAGTAAATTTACTACTATTCAGTTTTCTGCAAAGTACATTCAATTTTTTCCATAGGACTTTCAAGTTTTTGCATAGAAATTTCATATTTTAACATAGTATATAGCATAAGGAGTTATGTATTTTTGTCCCAATACAACACCTATGGTTTTATTTGAAGCATCATTAGAAATATGACGTGGACAGGACAAATTTTTCCCTCTTGAAATTGGTGCTTCGGAATTTATGTTTCAACAATTCAAAAGTCTTTTGAGAAATATAATTCTAATGAAATTGACAATCTTTAGTGAGTAATTTTAAAAGTGGTGAAGAAATATTTGTGAAGTTTTCTATAAAACTTCTATATTAACTTGTGAATCTAAGAAAACTTCTAACATCTCTTTAACATGTTGCTACTGAAATTTTAGAGATAACCTCAACCTTTAATGAATCTTCTTTCATTTGAACACCTGAAATATAGTGACCCAAAAAAATTCCTTTGCTAAAAATCGAAATGATTTTTTAATGACTTAATGAAATATTAACTTCCTTACATATAATAATTAAATTTCCCAAATTCTCCATATCCCCTACAAAATTATTCGCATAAAGAGTAAAATCATCCATATAAGCTTCTATAAAATCATCGATCAAGTGAGAAAAGATAACTAATACTGCTCTATGAAGTGTAATAGGGGAATTATGAAAAACAAAAGGGCATTCCATGTAAGCATACATACACTATGGACAAGTAAAACTTGTGTTATATTAGTCTTATGTGATTGTATGTGATGAAACCATCAAGAAAAGAGAAATTCCTCTTCCCTTCTAATCTATTTAATACTTGATCATTAAATGGTAATGAGAAATGATCTTTAGAGTTTATTTATTTAATTATCCATAATCTATGCATACTCTCCACTTTTAAGTTTTCTTAGGCACACTAAGTAAGGTGAAACCCATTGGATATCTCAAATTAGGTAAATAAAATTAACATTGAGAAATTTTTGTAAATCATCTTTAACAATCTCTCTCATATTATGATTCATCATTCCTTGAGGTTGTCCTACAAGTTTGACACTCTCTTGTATGTAAATTTTACACATACATATATTTGAATCAATTCCTTTCATGTCAATATATTCTCATGCAAATATAGAGGATTGTTTTTGCATCATATTTATGAACTATTTCTTTTGAAATTCCTCGAAGTTATTGTTAATGTTTAATGTTTTAAGTGGATAAATTTCTATAAGAGAATTCCCAAAATTTTCCATTGAGTTTAATAACCTTTTAGATTGTGAAGATGAAAAGTATTCAATATTGAATTCGTCTTGAAAGATTTGCTTTAATATGTGCACACAATAATTTTGTTCATAATATGATGAAATATAATGATTATTCATTAAATTCACTAATTAATCTTCCTCATAATTTTGTGAGATAGTTAAAACTAGTTTAATATCTTCATTATTTAAATCATCTCCTTCAATTCATTTCCCACTCTATATTTCAATTATTTTTCTTACTTGCACATATGCTGTGAACATTTTAGTGGTATTTCCACTCGAAGTGAACATATCACTAGACCTACAACTTATGAATGCATCAATATTAGCTAACCTTGGCCTACCAAGAATCACGGATGTAATCATATATTAGTTTTTGGAGTTAGTATCATAAAATAAATAGGATACTCCCATGGATATAGTAGTAATTATACCTATTCTAATATACACTTACATATGAGAACATCTATATCTTCTAATTCCAATAATGTAGGGTTATATTGAATATTAGTTAATTTCACCTTATCCATCTTATTATTTTGAAATAATGTTTATATTTGCACATAATACAATAAAAGTGTTTGGAATTTCAATTCCATTGGTATGCACCTTTACAATTGGATTAAGGGGATCTAAGTATTTTTCAATGTTTTGTTTTGCATCATAATGCTTTCAATATTTCTGTTCAATTGCACTCTTTAGAATTATTTTCATTTTCTTCTAGGATTTTCAATACACAACTCCTTTATTTTTTTTGGAAAAATAGGGATTTCTTTTAAAGGTTGAGGCAATGGAATTTGATCCAAATATTTTCAAATTCATCTAACATGTTATAATCACATAAAAGTATTTTCTTATCTATACCTTCATCAATTTGTAATCTCTTCAAAAAGGGAGGATTTTGTAATGAAATAGATCATTGCTTAGCTATACGAATTGTAGGAATTGATTTTATTTTGTTTTCATCTATTTGTGTATGAATATATTCCTTCTAAGGAGTAATTCCTTGTTGAGGATTTTCCTCCTCTTCAAGAGATTTATCCCCTTTATATTCTTGAATGACAACAAGGGGTATTTTATTAGATAGAAATTGAGGAGATCTAACTTGGACATCATTTAAATATAGAAGAGCTATTATATAAGCTTGAAACATTTGGGCTTGGATATTATAAATTGATTGTTAAGGCACATTATTATTGGGATTAGCGAGTAGATAAGAAGTTAATTCATTTAATTGAGGAAATGAAGTACATGGTAATTGAAGGGGTTGACTTGTAGTCAGTTGAGGTTGGAATTATGGATGGGCACATTTTGGAGGTTTGGGTGCACAATAATTTTGAGGTTGATTTTGAGGATATTGTTGGAAATATTGAGGTTAGTGAATATTTCTACCATAAGAACGTTGCCATCCCTTTCACCAGGATGAGTTTTGTGGCTCACGTGGCCAAGTTTTCAATAGTAGGGTGGTGCTTCACTCACTTTGTGGTTGTGCATAACAAGGAATTTCTCCATTAGGATATTGTGCCACACCTATTTGATAAGGCTCCTAAGGTCTTCTATGAACAACATAACAATATTGTTTTGTTTGACTTGTCCCAACTTCTTTTTGGAAAATAAACATGAGTCTTGATATTAAAGGGAAGTCCTATGTAGCATGAACCTTTCCACATATAAAAAAAAATATTATTGTCAAGAGAACATTCTCATAATGAATGTTTCTTCCTACATATAGGATAGAAATTAGAAAAAGTAACATTTTCACCTTTTTTCTTGTTTTGTACTCTTAACATATCAATTTGTTCACTATTCTTTAGGACCACATGGTTGAGGGCCCATATGGAGTTTCTACCGTATCTAATCAGCCTCTGGGATGTAGGTCAAGGTATCTTCATCATCAAAGGGAAAGAACTGGAACTAGAGGAGATGGGCATCTATTTCATCACTCGATTATCGTGCCAAAGAGAAGCAATTCAAGTCTTGGATCTCGCTAAGGAGTTCAGAGTACCAGGAGTCTAGTTCAGAGATACTATCTCGGTGCCGAGATAACCAACGAAGGAAAGGTGAAGATTGCAACAATCACCAACAACCTCATTCTTAGAATAATTTTGTTCACCATGGCATGCTTATCTAGAACATAATATGTGCATGAGGCTACCAAGTCTCAATTTTTGTATGTTATCTTATGTTTGACCGCCACCATCTTCAACTAGTGTAGAGGCCTCTATGCGAACATGAAGCAACAACTCACCAAGGGTAAGCACAAACACCTGAAGCAATTCTGGTCTAGTTCTATATTGGTCACCTTCACCTTGGAGCGAGTGCCCCTCTTTTAGTATCAGTGGGCATAAGTACCACATCCTACCCCACGAGATCTCATGCTCCTGAGAAGGAGCCAACTCATGCCTCGAGGAGGCATAGGTCAACATATGCATTATACACCACATTTATTCAGTTGGCTTGAATGCTAACAACTTGTGGTAGGTGGCTATGCTTAGTCTGACACAAATTTTAGAGGGGATCAAGATTTTCCTCTACCACTAGGTGAAAAGTGGACCGACCCAGGTAAAAACTTGTTTTTTGTTTTTTTCAAGTTTCATGACATTTATAAAAGTGTAAGATAAGACTTAACTTATGATAAATGTAGAGATGTGTGACTAGAGAGACTATGAGATGTGTTCCCAATAATATGGTGAGCTGCCCATACGATAGTGGGTGAGGACTACGAGGAAGGGGCTCACCACTTAGGAAATATGGAGTGCAATCTAGAGGCAATCACTCGAGGGGTTCCAGATTATGCCGCTATCAACAATGTTCCACTAGATTGGCATAGACATGCTCTCAGAGTCTTTGTGAGACTGCGTCGATTGCTAGGCCAAGTGATCAGAGCGGTCTCGTGCTATCATGAGCACCATGCATTTTTGATAGTTTATCTACTCTTTTACACATTTTGTAGGGTTTTAAAGCCAAATGTTTGAGAACACTCTATTTTTTGACATTTTGTTGTAAACATTGAGGAAGATGTGATATATTTATATGCAATTTTTATTTCTACTTATGCATTTATAACATGATTCAATTTTTACAAATGACGTAAATGTCTATCAAGGACAAAATTTGCCAAAGCATCACTTAATGTATTTAAATTATGTCGAACATGATGATATGTAATGTAATCAAAATTTATTTCCAGCAAGGTAACACATAGATACATATGCAATATTTATGGATTTCTTACTAAGTAATGATTTATTAATTGTAACACAACTTGTTGTGAATCCAACTTGACAACTATATCCCTAATTCAAAGAGAAACTGCTTCTCACAAGAGTTCAAAAACTCCACTTTATTCAAAAATATTATTGGTTCTTCAAAAAAGTAAGATACCTTGTAAGTTAATGAGCTCATCATTAGGGTCATAGAGTACCCATGTTGTGGAAGAGAGGTTATATGTGGTACAATAAGCACCATCAACAAAACCAATGTAATGACTTGATGACATATCCAAACCGTGTTTGCAAAGAAAAAAATAGATGGCTATGGAAAGGGTTCTTTTAGGACAGCGAGAGTCTCTTTCAGCATGCGATTAACATCAGATCATCGGGGACAATCCTTAGTCTAATGATCCTCCTCACAGATGAGGCAAGGATAATTCTGCCTTCTTCGAGAATCATCATCAATAGAAGATCTAGGAGGGTTTTGTTTTGGGGCATCAACTTTGGCCTTACGTTTTGATGAGACCAAGTATTTCAGCAAGAAAGATGCAACTCGTGGAGCTACCAGATTTACTTTATCAACCTAGGGTTTGTACAAACTTTGAGGTGATAGTGTTGTATACACAAGTGAAATTGATATTTCTACCTTTTGTTATTGTTCAAGTGGCATGAGAGCACTATTGTTTTCAGGTCAGACTTCCATGGATTTAGAAGAATCTTGATTACTAATCAAAGAAAGAGGAATCTACTCTAAGAGAAATCTTGCCTATTGCAATAAGGAAAATGACTTAAATACTATGCTAAAAAAACACCATTCGATAAAAAACTGCTGAGAAACTATGCTTTAGAAGAATGCCAAGCTAACATGTATGAAATGCTATTGTCCTAAGCATGGATGTTCAAAACATCAAACATCACTATTGTGCATGTAAACGACTAAATATATTTGTTGCTTCCTTTTTATTATTTTTATGAAAAATCAACTGTGAACCCTAATCTCTTTTGATGATATGGCAGGAGGATTATGGATGTTGGAGAATGGTTGGGATGTTTGGGAGACCCTGAGGTATCCTTGTGTTGCTTCCTACATGTTTTGCTAAATTTTGGCCTCAAAAGAGGCCACTACAGGAAAACCTCCTCGATGTACTAAAAACCTACATGATTCCCTGTATTTCTACAAGATATAGCAAAGAGGAGAATGATTGGTGCTAGAGGTGATTGAAGGCTTAGGGAAGGTGGGTGATAGGTGTAATGGAGTGAGAAAATTCCTAGGTTCACTCATAACTCAAAACCAAGGTTAGGAGATGGTTGGGTTTCCTCGACATGCTTGGAGGAGTTTCTATGTAAAATGATGAAATTGATGAAGGTCTTGTTGGAAGCAAGGAATGATTATGGATGGATTAAGCTGGAAGGTGGTTTCTCGCTATGGGATATCTCTCTACTAATGAAATAGTTTCTCTACATCAAGCATTGTTATTTTCCAAGAAATCATGTAAACAAGAAGAATTATAATGAGCTATAAAAACAATGTTTAATGAGCTAACTCTCTATTTCATGCATGAGGAAAATTTCAAAATGAAATGGAATTATTGATGACATCTATTGTAATAGTAGAGATGGAAGATATGGTAGTTAATTCCTACACTTGCAAACTTATCAAATTCTGGTTCAAGTACAGTAAATCCTAAATTTGATGAGAAAATAGAAATGTGTCTTTTTGGGGTTGCATAGGGGTCCATTCCTCAAATCGTTATCCTTGAAGGAAGAGGTGAGGTTAAGACACCTACTAGCATCTTTGTGATTCTTTTTTCCCCTTGTAGCCTACTAGTGAAGTAGAGAACAAATGGAAACAAACTAATAAAAAATTAATCAAATCTACATTGCCTGTAGTGAAGTACTTCTAAGAACATTTTAATCATGAATCTATGAAACCAATGTAAGCATACAAATACAATAAGAGTAGCCTTTCCTTCTAGGGTTGGGCCTAACCAAAGAGCTTCATCCATGTGAGTTAAATCAATACTTGACCATAAAAAAACTAAATCTCATTAACAAAACAGAAAATTCCATAGCAATGTCTTCCACAAGTCTAGAGCTCAAAAATAACCACTGTTTTTAAAAAATAAATTCGAATCCTAGTGAGGCTCTAGGCCTATTCTTATAAAATTTAAGTCCCCAATGACTTTCCTTAAATCTAGGGAGGCTCAACTCCCAAACTCAAGATCAACTAAGTCTTTGACTATCACTTGCTCGACTGCCTTTTGATCTTCATGACTTGGCTGCTTGTACTCTAAGTTGGTGTGATTAATTGAGGAATATTTAGATGAGGGAGGAGTAAATGAGGAGTATTTACCTCCTACAATCTCTCTTCCTTGTCCCATTTAGGCTACAAACCTTAATCTTGGCAAAATTCCTCATTTTTCTCTTTCAAACCTACATTCAATGCATATTAGTCCACTAGGCATAACATCACACTTTAACTCATGTCATTAAACAAAATATAATCAGAACATGTAATAAATTGTTAGAAGAGCTGATTTGACTAAGCTAGGAGGTGACTTAAGGTCCATATAGTTACCCAATGATGAGGTTAATCATGACCCCCATATTGAAGGTGTTTCTCAGCCTTTAAGCAACTCAATCAATATCGATGTCTTTCATAGCTCTAGTGGCCTCCCTGACATCCCATGTTTATTTTGTGGTTTCCTCTTCTTATGCATAGAATCCTACCTTCCTTTCTACCTCCTCCCACTACTTTCTCTCTTCCTATTCCTTCTCTCCTTCTAACATTCCAAAGAGAAGTGGTGGGCTGAGTCTCAAGACAATCCAATTGAGTTTGTGCCTTTGGATGGTTTGTTTGTACATGGGTGTCATGTTCAATGCTTCTCTAATCCTTTGAGGAGAATGGTACTCTCTGATTTTCAAATTATATGGCAAATTATTCCATCTCCTTTGGAAATATTGCATGCTATCATCCCCTAATAGTCTGAACATATCCCCAAAATCTGTAATTGCTTGCTCTGGGCCAGGAAGATACCTAGATGCAAGTTGAAGATCCTTTGCAATTAAATTATATGTTCTAATGACATCCATTGGACTGGACTAATTATCTCTTATCATGAGAGGCACACTTTTTTCCATTGCCAATATATTATTCATTTCTATAGCCTTTGCTTCCTCATGGTCATCCATGATGCCAAACCCACCAACTGTAAATCCCCCAGCTTTTGATTAGGGTCTCATACATTCATATCTGTTAAAGCCATGTTATGCAACTAGAGCTTAGACATCTTATCCATATACTCTAATGTACTTTTGTCACAGAGATCAATGGAATATCTATAATCTTAATATGGCATAGTGCCTGTCTATGCAAGGGCCTTGATTTAGAACAATAGCAATTGTTCCTTAAGGTACAATACATAGGACTTAGTTGGCATCGTGCACTGGATGGATTCCAAAGATAATGTGGCCATGGATAATGAATGATTCTTTATTTCTTGTATCTTTCCTTCGAACCATGCATTTTCATTATGGCATCAATGTCCCTCTAGCTACCTAGTTTTCTACCCATCTCCTTGAGCTTTTCCTCCATGTGGCCAATGTCCTGCACTCCCTTCAACTTGGTAATGTACATCCATCTATGTGTTTTTTCTCTTTCTTCCTCAATCTCAAAGAATAATGGAATGGAAAATATTTGTGGAGAGACCCTCCCCCTCTCAATAAATCCGTAGTAGGAGTCAAGGTTAGGTTGAGCACTAGGTTCCCTTAGTTGTGGGTCTTCTCTCCTTGTTTCTAGCTGCTTACCTCCTTCCTCATCCAATTTTTAAGTTTCCTATAGGTTCAACAAAGTTTCTTGTAGGACTACCTCTACTTCTTGTAGATCCCACTCTATCTCCTATAGGATGTCTTTTCCTTTATATCAAGTGGATCTAGTTATAGGCATTCTCACATAGGTGATAGGAGGCTTAGTTGAGATTTGTGCTGAGTATCCTTCTTATTGAGTTTTTATAAGAGGATCCATCTTCTCCTGCTATTTAGGTGAGTCCTCAATACCAATGGGAACCTTTGTTGGAGTTTGGGGTTTTCCCTGCCTTATCTTGAACCTTGCTTAGAGTTTGGACTTTTCTTGTTCTAAAGTATAAGGGGGTTTTCCTCTGTTGTTTTCCTTCTTATTTGATATGGGTGCTAAGGGCATTGAGGGAAATTATTGTCTCTTTCTGAGTGGGTTCTAGAGACACCCTAGGTGACTCCTGCTTGTCTTTTTCCTCTTCATTTCCATTTCGATTCTTAACTTTGTATTCCCCTCTTCCTCTCCTTCAAGATGCTCATCTTGTTTATTAATGTCCTCCTTAACATCTTCCTCTCTTTCTGGATCACCTTCTTTCTCTTTCTCTTCCTCTTCATCCTCATCTATATCCTATTCATCCTTCTCTGCTTCTTCTCCAACTATTTTAGACTCTTCTCTGTCTTTTTCACTCACAGTAGGGCTAATATCATATGTGAGGGCTTTGATATCCTCATTTGTCCACATGTCTCTAAAAATTTCCCATTGGATAGGAATTGTTAGGTTTTGGAAGGCATCTTTTATATAATTCTAATTAACCCATGGTGGGAAAACTATTGGTACTTTCCTTCCTACACCTTTTTGTGGGATAGGTAGCTTACCTCATTCCATGGGTATGGTAGGCTTGTTCTCCTTACTCCATTCTTCTGTTCAATTTGCTTCTCTCCCAATAAAAAGAATTTCCTTTCGGCAGTTTGGATAATACCCTTGTCTTCCTTTCTCCAATGCACCCCTAGGGGAAGTGTGGTAATTTTGGTTATGAGTTTAGGGGAGAACTCTATGGAGGGGCCCCTCACCACAATAGTGACATGGGTTCTTGTTAGTGTAATGATGGAGAGAGTAAAATCTCGGGCTACTTCATCATCATGCCCTCTTAATTTCTCAAAATACCGCATCCAATTATACCTAGGGAAGATTTTTACCAGAGGATGATGTTGGTGAATCCTCATAGCGTTGATGGGCTTCCTTTAATTAAATCCCCCTATCATTTTATCTCACGAACTTTGACGAGAAGAGATGTATGATACAAATTTTAATGGAGGAAATGGGACTACAATACTTGTGGAACTATTTTCTTACAAAACTATCAAATTCAATCAAATTGGGAGATATTTCTATTCATTTCACATGGAAAAATGGAAGGAAATGCAGAGCCGACCTCCTTACGGTGCTTGTTGTAGCCAACCTCTATGTTTCCTTCTATGAAACTGCTCACTCCCAATTGTGTAGACTGCTTGATTCTGTCATGTATGATTCCCTATGTGATCTTATAGGAAATCCTACGCAC
Source organism: Pinus taeda (assembly GCA_000404065.3). Lineage (NCBI taxonomy): Eukaryota > Viridiplantae > Streptophyta > Pinopsida > Pinales > Pinaceae > Pinus > Pinus taeda. The sequence goes on from APFE030590928.1 coordinate 32,234, forward strand.
AATCAAGATGGTTTTTTTCTCTTCCGTAGGTTTCTTGGGTACGAGAGCAACTTTTCTAGACTGATCCTCAAGAATATGAATGCATGAGTGCATGAGGATAAACGTTTATTTTCTCTTATCGTCGAGTTCAGTGAGGTGGTATGCTAGCACCTGAGGTATGTTTTTTTTTCATTTTTGGACCACTGGTCCCCATTACCACATCATCATTCCCCTCTCCTCATAATCAACTCCCACTTTCGGCATCTATAGCTCAACTACTTCTGATGTCATTCTTTTCTCTTTGACTTGATAGTTGCCACATGTGTGGGGACTAACTTTTTTATCCTCATTGACTGAAAGAAGTTGTCCTGGTTAACTGTCCACCTTTCACTTATAAACCAACTCGTGCACAATCTTTACATATTTTAATTAAATTATGCAAATGAGAGAGTGAAGTGAGATACTTGCATACGGTGCTAATACCTTGCTGCAATTTTTTTAGGACATGATGTGCTTGTTGTGTGTCGGTTACATGTTATTTCTCACTCTTTGTTGATTTCCTTTATGCGCAGGTACTTGGTGTTCAAGATGAATGTGTTCAAGATGAATGTGCTGCTACTACTCTCGAGCTTCTTCTACCCTTCGATCTTCATGTTGGAAGCTTGCCTCAACATATGAATTTTATTTTGTGGGATAGGTAGCTACATGATTTCCTACAGGATGTGTTGTAGTTACTTCTCCCTCAAAATTTTTAATTGTTTCCACTGCTGGGACTTGACGATGATGACATGGATAGAGAGGAGGCCTAGAAGCATGAATAATGAGAAATACACTCAGATGCTGCCCTCCTCTGCTCTCTGTTTCATCTTTTCTCTGTGTTTTCTCTTCAAGACAGTGAATGTTTTGAAAACTGATTGTTATTTCTGATGGATGCAGGGGTGATTATGGTGGAGAGTGGTATGGTAATGAATTTGTGATGTCGGGTTTTTTATTTTTGGACATGGGAAGGTCATTTCCTGGCCCTAGGGTTACTCAATTTAGGATTCTGAAGCCATTATAATTCCTACAAGATCATTTTGTAGGTTTTTAGGGGATCCTATAGGTTTACAGGGAATCCTTTAGGTTTAAACGGAATCGTGTAGAAAACATAATGCCCTTGCAAATTTAGGCAAGTGAGTGAAAAAAATGAAAGGAATGGTGGAATGATGAAGGATAATGAATGGGGAAATACAAATATGAGTGGAATAGGTCCCTCTTTTATTCTCCTTTACTCTTTGATTGTCCTCCTACTGACCTGGAAACAATTTTTCATGATTTTTGTTTTCTCTTTTTCCTTTTCAAATTTTTTTTTTTTAAATAGTTAGTGTGCCTCCAAGAGGTTTTCATTCTAGTTGCTTGCCCTCGGCACCTCAAGAGAGGTTTTCACCTAGATATATTTTTATTTCTCTTTTTCCTTTTTATTTTGGACACCATTGGGCCACTACCAGAGGTGTTCAACCTGATAGTGGGACTGAGGTGACTAATGGAGGCTTTCACCGGGGTCCCTATTTTTCATTTTTATTTTCTCAGTGACTTGCTAAGGCAAGAGCTAAAACTTGCTCCACCACCATCACTATTTTATTGATACCATCAATGAACTCTTACCTTGACCATGTTCTCTTGTAAATATTTGTTATGTGCCCATTAACATGTAAAGGAATGGCCTCCGCATATATGGTTCTCATTTTCATTGAACCAGTATCATGAATCATATATCTATATCTAGAATCATACAATAAGGCCTAATCACCTTCTTGAAATTATTTATCTTTGATGTTCCTATCATGCTAGATATTCATATGAATTTGAGTTACCTCTATGTATAGGAGGGCCTGTGTTTTGAGCTCATCTAAGCCATTCAACTCGAGTAATATCTCTTTTTTTGCATTGCTAAGATCTAGATCTAGTTGGGCTACCACCCTCAATGTGCTATACTCAAATTCAATGGACAATAGGGCCTTTTTCCTAGATACCAATTCCTAGGGTGTGAATCCAGTGGTGGTCTTCCAGGTGGTATTATAGGCTCAGGTGGCTTTAATTACTTTATCTACCTAATATCTCATGTTGTTGCTAACCACTTTAGTCACAATGCCCTCGAGCACTCTGTTGGTGACCTCCATTTTCTCATTATCTTCTGTGTGATAGGGAGTGTAGGTTCTATGCTTGATCTTATGCTCGCTTAACACGTGTTCAATCATGTTGGAGGTAAAATGCCTTGATCAATGATGAGTTCTCTAGGGTACCCAAATTTGTGAAATACATTCTCCCTTAAGGAATCAACCACTCTCTCCTATGTTTTTGCCTTAATTTCCTTAGTTTCAGTGCACATACCCAGATAGTTAATGCACATAATGATATACTTTTTTTTCTTGGATGGACCATCAATAGTTCCGACAACGTCCGTGCCCCACTTGTCAAATGGCTCAAAAATCATTTCAGATTGCAAAGGAATTTCATCGTTTGGAGTACGCTTTCCCATCCTTTGGCACCAATCACATTTCATGCAAAATATATGCCAAAGCATTTAGGAGTACCCAAAATTTAGAAAGATGACTATAATGTTGTGTATCTCTCCAAATGACTGAGTTGTACTCCTCAAATATTTGAGGGGTATGCACGACAATCTCCATGAGAAAGTGATGTTGTTCAAGCCCAAAATGGTGGATGATATTATGTATAAGCACAACACCTCAAGAACATAGGTCCGAAAAGAGCGCAATCTAGTGTATCAAACAAAAAAGAGAAATGAGACACTTCTAAGGATGGGAAGAAGAAACAAAAAAGGGGGAAAGCATAAAAATATGGTAGCCACAACACATGGGTGCAAATATCCTAGTAACCACTACAACGTTGATGGCGATATAGAGTAGAGGTTTTGGAAGTTGCATTGAGAGCTAAAGTGAAAGAACCAGAAGAAAGATAATAAGAAGAAGAATATCATGACCATTAATTCACACAACCCAGTTGAAAAAAGCTGAGACATGGATGAGAAGATCGCCTATACATTAATTCAAAAGGATGTGAATCTCAGTATCCTTCAATAGCACGAAGAGAAAAAAATGACCAAACACTTCCATGTAAAGCTACAGGTCAGCAAGATGAAGATTGATGCTCTCCTTGACTCAGGATTGCAGGAAAATCTCATTGCAACAGATCTAGACAAGATGTTAGGGATCGAGTGATCATCTAAACCCATATCCATTGGGATGGGTACATAAGGATGCAAAGCTTAAGGTAAAAAATTAGTGTAAACTTACATTTGTTATGAGTGTTTATTTTATTGATGATGTAGATATGTATGTCATTCCCCTTAATTTATGTGGAGTTGTGTTTTGCAGTCCACACATGTACATGTGTGATGCTATATTCATCACCAGAGCTAACTAGTACCATCTCATCAAGGATGAAATATCGTTCATCATCAACGTGCGTAAATAAAAGTTAAAAGTTTCACTCATAATTGGCAAAAAAGCCAATAAATTGATTAGTTCGATCAAGAAGTATGTTTTATTGCTTTTAAGAGAAAATTAGCCTATAGATGAGTCAATAAGAGGTAAGGAATAATTAGAGGGGTGTACTAAGAAAAAGAAGACAACAATTGGGGGAGTTGTTATAGGAATACAAGGATCGGTTCCTATAGCCTAAAGGGATACATCCTAAGTGAGATGTGGAGCATGAGATCTAGTTATTTTTAGACTTCCCATTCCCAAATATTGGGTTGTATATGAAGTATGCTATAGAAACGAGTGAGGTGAAGAATAGTTGAAACAACAATTGGAACATGGTGTTATTCGACTGAGTACATCACCATGTGGGTCACCCTTCATCATTGTGCCAAAGAAGAATGGGACCTCACACATGTGTATATATTAAACAACATTGAATAAAATCATGCTCAATAAGAGATACCCCATGCCCTAGTTAGACGATTTGCTAGATCAGTTGCAGCAGACAAATTATTTCACTAAGCTAGACTCAAAGTCTCCATATCACCAAATTCTAGTGAAAGAAGAAGATACATGGAAGACCAACTTCAAAAACAGGCAAGGTTTGTATGAGTTGTTGGTTATGCCATTCATCCTCTATAATGCAACAACTAAATTAATGACATTAATGAATTATGTATTAGGCCATTTTATAGATTCATTTGTTATTGTTTATTTGGATGATAAGAATAATTAACATTTGATGCAGGTGCTAGAAATATTAAGGAAGCACGAGCTCCTAGAAAATCTTAAGAAGTGTGAGTTTGCACAAGAGTCCTTGATGTATTTGGGATTTTTGATTGGTTGAAGAGAATTAAAGATAGATCCTTCAAATATGGAGGTCATCATGAAATGGTTGGTGACTACAAGGCCACCAACATTAAAGATTACAGCTTTAGGGACTCTTATTCACATAGATCCATTCACCGATGATGCATATAGAGATGAATGTTTAGAAGATGATGGTTTAATAGGTCACGAGAGTACCAAAAAGCTCATCCATGTGATATTATATAAATGAAACATGTTTTTATTGTCATACATTTTCACATTAAATCTCATGGGTAGAGATCTTAAGGCCTTTTGAACAATGATATATTTTTTAAAAACTTCAGAGACTCCTCTAATCATATTGGTTACTTCATCAATCCTCATAAATTATTCTTCCACACGTTATTCTCTATGTATTTTTAATATTTCAAAACTCATTTTTAAGGTTTGAAGTTTTGCCTTTTTAACTCTATCATCTCCTTCATGACTTTGATTGAGATTGACCCATACTTCATTAGCAGACTTTTAGTACATAATTTTTATGATTTCAGACTCACTAAGCACAAAGAGAATGAAAGTCTTGGTTTTAGCATTATTTTCATAGAGGATTTTTCTATCAACATTAGTGCTAGGGACATTAGGGAAATCATAATCTACTAAAATAGAACTGTAAACATCTACTCTCGAGGACCTTGTACCATAAGGCATAGTTTGTACCATGAAAGAGTGGTATCTTGCTTGGGTAGGTACCTTGACTCTCTTCACAAGACATATTCTTCATGAATCTACCTTCGAGTGGTTAGAATGTTCATGAAGGAACTTTTTTCTAATAACAATTATTATAATAAGGAATTACTCACACTCTTGGTGAATCATTAATAGTGGAATTCATAAAACATTAAGTGCAAACCTTCAATTATTTTCACTATTGTTAGTTATTTGAGAGAGCATTCATGCTACAATAAACATGAATAGAAATGTAAGATATTCAAATATGGTAACTTTACAACATACACACAAAATGACACAGGTATTTTTATGTGAAAATGGGTGTGAGAAAGCCACTAATATGCGTTTTTATTATGATGTAATTTCAGCACCCACTTAATTACGTGAATTTTTTCACAGGAGGCCCCAATACCCTTCAAATAGAAAGATACAACTTTCCAAGAGGCACCATCCTCTTATGAATATAGGAAATTACCTTCTCTAGCCATTGTTCTTCCTTTCATACAATTTCCAATTTGAAAATAGAGGATAATAGATTTAGACAAAAACATATATATTGTATAATGTAGTACCAAGTCCTTCCATTCAACTCTACAACTCTCCTTTGAAGGCTAATCCTTGTTGCTGAACTACCTCTACTCACCACCATATTCTTCATCCTATCTCTCTTACACACTCAAAATGTTGAACAATTAAAATCACACAAATTCTACTTTCACTTCCTTTGTTTAATTACTCACCACATTGTTGTTCCTCTGTAGTGCTAGCAATGCATGGCTTGCCATACTATACTCAGACATGGGAGAAGAGTTAATGCAAAGAAAGGGTTGTGGATTGTTTTATATGTTGAGAATTAAGTGAGATTCAAACTATTGAATCAAATAGCTCCTCCATTAATAACTACATGTACTCACAACATGGCTCTTCTTTTTTTCTCTTCAAGATGCATAGGAGAAGAGGAGAATGATATGACAAACACTCATTTTCATTTAATTCATGATAGTCTTCAATGAAGCTTAGGGATGACCAAGAGTGTTTCACAATGGGCTACATTAAATTGCTCGTGTGCATAGTGGTCCTTCACTACCTTGAATGAGTGCTCTAAGCAATTGTATGTACTTCCATTCTTAATTCCCATATGTTAAGTCATTTATCTAAATCCTAAAGGCTTTCCCTCAGCACTACTATCAATTCTGTGGACTTCGCCCTTTAGCTCCTTTTACTAGGAGCCTTAGTTTTTTTACGGGCATGGGACCATATGTTCTGAGCACTCGCTAGGCCTTTCGGTGCCAAGCCCCTAAAATTTAACCCCTTCATCGGCCAAGTTACTCTCTTAATGCATCTCCACCATTGGTATCATTTCTATGAGAAATGAAAAAGGTTTGACACTAAGCTCAGAGCTCCCAAGCCCATCACTTTTATCTTGACACTTCTTTAAACACATAAAGAAATTATTTCAAGCTCCTCTTAGAGAGATTATATGTCACTTTGGGGTCTATGATGTTATCACTAGCAATTAAGAGACACTGAGAGAATGAGATGTTTGTCTTTTCACATACTTCCTATTACATTCACTCTTGGGAGTAGGCTTAGCAATCCCATGGGGTCCTCTTTGTGTCGATATTTGGTGCATATAATCTCAATGATAGTATGGTTGACAATCTAATGCCAACTTTCCAAGTGCCACCAAATTTTCAGACAATATCAATTTTCCAACATGGCTAGGATAGTTAGAAAGCATATGCAAATAAGAAGATAATGTATAAAGAATAAAAAGTGGGACAACATTTTTACATGTCTCTTTATTGAAAATGTATGTTCATGATAGTTTTCACCTCATTGATTAAAACATTCTACAAGTGGAATGAAGAGGAGAGTTGTAGGTTGAACCACTACAAGTATTAGATCATAGAGAAATTATGCTAGAGTCATTACCTACATTAAAATGCAATGGAAGCACTTCTACTAGGAGGAGGCCACCTAAGCGATGGAGGGTAAAATACTTACTCTTAAAACTAACATAAATATATTAATGTCCCTAAAAGATACTCTCCAAGTGAGTATAGTAGAGATGTTGCAATGTAATGTTTATTTTGACTAAGCCAAATTACATAAAAGTAAAGTAAAAATAACCATATAAAAATAAAATAATAATCAACAATGACCCATGGTATTGAGATGTCATGGTATTCCTACGGAATATAATATATTTAAAAGTATAATTTAAACAAACTTTCTATTTAGATTACAAGAAATTCCATCGCTTTGAGTGGGTGATAGCTCCATCATTAAGATTGATCTAGGTTGATTTAATTTGCCCCTTTAAATAAACTATATTCCATATAAATATCATAGGTATTTAGTACCTTCACACATTGTTATATTTATTATTATTATTTTTATTCTATTTTGACCTAATTTAATACTTTACATTACATCACATTACTCTTGTTATTTAACTTATTTATTTGTTTATTTTTTAATGTAATTTAGAGGCACAAATATCAAACATTACATATCTATTGTGCTCAAATGAAGACCTCTCTCCATACCATTATTAATAACATAATATATTATTATTATCAATAATTATTACATTTATTGATATTCATTTTATAGTTTAATAACTTATTAAAAAATTGATTTTTTCAATTCAATAATTTTATTCATAATCGAAGTAAATTTATAATTTTAAATAAATAAAAGATATGAGATATAAATAAATAAATTCAAGTTAATCGTATTCATTATTTAATAGTTAATTTCATAATTATAATTAAAAAAACAACCTATTCATATAATTCTGAGGAGATAAGATAATTATTCTGATGAGATAATATAGTGTGCCTCCAACAGGTTTTCATTCTAGTTGCTTTCCCTTGGCGCCTCAAGAGAGGTTTTCACCTAGATATATTTTTATTTCTCTTTTTCCCTTTTGTTTTGGACACAATTGGGCTGCCACCAGAGGTATTCAACCTGATAATGGGACTTAAGTCCCTAATGGAGGCTTTCACCTCAATCCTTATTTTTCATTTTTCTTTTCTCACTGACTTGCTGAGGAAGGAGCCAAAACTTGTTCCACCACCATCACTATTTTATTGATACCATCAATGAACTCTTGCCTTGACAATGGTCTCTTGTAAATATTTGTTATATGCCGATTAACAAGTAAAGGGATGGTCTCTACATCTATGGTTCTTATTTGCACTGAACCATTATCATGATATCTCTCTATGCCATAAGGCACTAACCATATTTTCCTTAAATTTCCCTTAAAGTATTTATATCTAGAATCATATAATAAGGCCTAATCACCTTCTTCAAATTACTTATCTTTGATGTTCCTATCATGCTAGATATTTCTCTAAATTTGAGTTACCTCTATGTATAGCAGGGCCTAAGTTTTGAGCTCATCTAAGCCATTCAACTAGAGTAATCTCTCTTTCTTGCATTGCTGAGATCTAGATCTAGTTGGGTTGCCATCCTCAATGTGCTATACTAAAATCCAATGGACAATAGAGCCTTTATCCTATAGACCAAATCCTATGGTGTGAATCCAGTGGTGGTCTTCTAGGTGGTATTAGAGGCCGAGGTGTTTTTAACTACTTTATATACCCAATATTTCATGTTGCTGCTAACCACTTTGGTCACGATGCCCTCCAGCACTTTGTTGGTGACCTTAGTTTGCTCATTAGCATTTGGGCGATAGGGAGTGTAGGTTCTATGCTTGACCTTATTCTCACTTAACAGGTCTTTAATCATGTTGGAGGTAAAATGCCTTGATCATTAACTAGTTCTCTAGGGTACCTAGATTTTTGAAATACATTCTCCCTTAAGAACTCAACCACCGTCTCCTTTGTTGCTGCCTTAATTTCCTTAGTTTTAGTGCACTTACCCAGATAGTTAATGCACATAATGATATACTTGTTTTTCTTGGGTTGAGCATCAATAAGTTCCAACAGTCTGTAACCCACTTGTAAAATGGCAAAAAGATCATTTTAGGTTGCAACGGCATTTCATCTCTTGGAGTACACTTTCCCGTCCTTTGGCACCAATCACATTTGAGGCAAAATCTATGCCAAAGTGTTTAGGAGTACTCCGAATTTAGAAAGATGACTATAATGTTGTGTATCTCTCTAAAGGACCAAGTTGTACTCATCAACTATTTGACGAGAATGCACCACAATGTCCATGAGCAAGTGATGTTGTTCAAGCCCAAAATGCTGGATGATACTTATGTATAGGCACAACACCTCGAGAGCATAGGTCTGAAAGAGCGCAATCTAGTGGATCAAAGAAAAAAGAGAAATAAGACGCTTATAAGGATGGGAAGAAGAAACAAAAACTTGGAAAGGATAAAAATATGGTAGCCATAGTACCTGAGTGCAAAAATCCTAGTAACCACTACAACGTTGATGGCGATACAGAGGAGAGGTTTTGGAAGTTGCATTCGGAGCTAAATTCAAAGAACACAAAGAAAGATAATAAGAAGAATAATATCATGACCATTAATTCACACAACCAAGTTGAAAAAAGCTTAGACATGGATGAGAAGATCGCATATACATTAGTTCAGAAGGAGGTGAATCTGGGTATCCTTCAGCAACACGAAGAGAAAGAAATGACCAAACTCTTCCATGTAAAGATACAGGTAAAAAATATGAAGATTGATACTCTGTTTGACTCAGGATTGTAGGAAAATATCATTACACCAGATCTAGACAAGATGTTAGGGATGGAGTGATCATCCGAACCCATATCCATTGGGATGGGTACATAAGGATGCAAAGCTTAAGGTAAAAAATTAGTGTAAACTTACATTTGTTATCAGTGTTTATTTTATTGATGAGGTAGATCTATATGTGGTTCCCCTTGATGTATGTGGAGTTGTGTTTTACAGTCCACACATCTACATGTGTGATGCTATATTCATGAAGAGAGTTAACTAGTACCATATCATCAAGGATGAAATATAATTCATCATCAACTTGCATAAATAAAAGAAAAAAGCTTCACTTGTAAGTGGCTACTAAGCAATAAATTGATTAGATCGAGCAAGAAGTATGTTTTATTGCCTTTAAGAGAAAATTAGTCTATAGATGAGTCAATAAGAGGTAAGGCATCCTTAGAGGGGTGTACTAAGAAAAAGAAAACAACAATTGGGGGAGTTGTTATAGGAATACAAGGATGTGTTCAAAGAGCCTAAAGGGATACATCCTCAGAGTGAAGTGGAGCATGAGATCTAGCTATTTTCAGACTCCCCATTGCCAAATATTGGGTTGTACATGAAGTATGCTATAGAAATAAGTGAGGTGAAGAAATAGTTGTAACAAATGTTGGAACAAGGTGTGTGGGTCACCCATCATCATTGTGACAAAGAAGAATGGGACCTCACACATGTGTATAGATTATAGGGCATTGAATAAAATCATGCTCAATAAGAGATACCCCATGCCCTAGATAGACGATTTGCTAGATCAATTGCTACAAACAATTTATTTCACTAAGCTAGACTCAAAGTGTCGATATCACCAGATTCTAGTCAAAGAAGAAGATACATGGAAGACCAGCTTCAAAAAGAGGCAAGGTTTGTATGAGTTGTTAGTTATGCCATTCATCCTCTATAATGAAATAACTAAATTTATGACATTAAGGAATGATGTATTATGCCATTTTATAGATTCATTTGTTATTTTCTATTTGGATGATATAATGGTATATAGTCCTACATGGGAGGACAATAATTCATAGTTGATGCAGGTGCTGGAAACATTGAAGAAGCACTAGCTGCTAGAAAATCTCAAGAAGTGTGAGTTTGCACAAGAGTCCTTGATGTATTTGGGATTTGTGATTGGTGGAGGATAATTGAAGATAGATCCTTCAAATATAGAGGTCATCATGGAATGGTTGGTGACTACAAATGTTACTAAGGTTATGAGTTTCATTGGAGCCCCATAATACTTGGGGAGATTCATAGCCTTGTTTTCAGCACTATCAACACCACTCCATGCCATAAAAATAAGTGGCAAGAGTTTCTAGCAGGGAAAAGGGTACTAGAAGGGCTTTGATGAGTTAAAGAAGAAGATAATGAACACTATTTCTGGCATTACCAAACTTGCAATGGCCATTTGAACTCGATACATATTTGACTAGTTATGTTATGGGAGTTTTCTTGATGAATGTAGGAAGGCCTATTTTCTACCATTCTGAATTATTTCATCGAGGAGTTTTTAACTATCCTACCTATGAGAAGGAGCTCTATGCCATGGTGCAAGGTGTGAAGAAGTGGAAGAACTATCTAATAGGAAAGGAGATAATAATCCACACAAGTCACGAGTCGTTATAGTAACTTTAGGCCCATAATAAGCTACAACACACAAGGCACTACAAGTGGAAGGGGTTTTCATAGCAATTTAATTTGGTGATTAAGTATAAGAAGGGTAACACAAACAAGTTGGCCAACATGTTTTCAAGGCCATCAACATCAAATATTACAGCTTTAGTGACTGTTATGCACACAGATCCATTCACCCATGATGCATACACAGAAAAATATTTAGAAGATGATGGTTTAATAGGTCATGAGAGTACCAAACAACTCATCCATGTGATATTCTATAAATGAGACATGTTTTTAGTTTCATACACTTTCGAATTAAATCTCATGGGTAGAGATCTCAAGACCTTTTGAACAATGATATATTTTTTCAAAAATTCACACACTCCTCTAATCATATTGGTTACTTCATCAATTCTGAGAAATTATTCTTCCAAGCTTTCTTCTGTATGTATTTTTAATATTTCAAAACTCATTTTTAAGGTTTGATCTTTTTCCTTTCTAACTCTATCATCTCCTTCATGACCTTGATTGAGATTGACCCATACTTCGTTAGCACACTTCGAGTACATAATTTTTATGACTTAAGAATCACTAGCACAAAGAGAATGAATGTCTTGGTTTTATCAATATTTCCTTATAGGATTTTACCATCAACGTTAGTGCGAGGGACATTAGGGACATCATAATATACTAGAATAGAACTGTAAACTTCTACTCTTAGGGACATAAGATAAGCTTCCAACTCAACTTTCAATAAGGCATAGTTTGTACCATGAAAGAGTGGTATCTTGCTTGGGTAGGTACTTTGACTCTCTTGCCTAGACATATTCATCATGAATCTACCTTTGAGTGGTTAGAATGTTAGTGAAGGAACTTTTCTCTGCTAACAATTATTGTAATAAGGAATTACTCAGAGGAGGGGTGAATCATTAATAGTTGCATTCATAAAACATTAATTGAAAACCTTCAATTATTTTCACTATTGTTAGTTATTTGAGAGAGCATTCATACTACAATAAACATGAATTGAAATATAAGACATTCAAATATGTGAACTGAACAACATACACACAAAATGAGAGAGGTATTTTTATGTAAAAATGAGTGTGCGAAAGCCACTAATATGTTTTTTACTATGATGTAATTTAAGCACCCACTTAATTGCATGAATTTTTTGTGCGCACCCATTCACACTATGCCCGAATACCCTTCAAATAGAAAGATACAACTTTCCAAGAGGCACCAACCTCTTACGAATGCAGGAAACTACCTTCTCTAGCCATTGTTATTCCTTTCATACAATTTTCAAATTGAAAATAGAGGATAATACATTAGACAAAAACATAAATATTGTATAATGCAGTACCAAGTCCTTTCATTCAACTCTTTGAAGCCTGATCCTTGTTGCTCAAGTACCTCTACTCACCACCATATTCTTCACCCTATCTCTCTTACACACTCACAATGCTGAACAATTAAAATCACACAAATTCTACTTTCACTTTGTTTAATTACTGAGCACATTGTTGTTCCTCTGTAGCACCAACAATTCATGGGTTGCCATAATATACTCACACATGGGAGAAGAGTTAATGCAAAGAAAGGGTTGTGGATTGTTTTATATGTAGAGAATTAAATGAGATTCAAGCTATTGAGTCAAATAGCTCCTCGAGCAATAACTACATCAACTCACAACATGGTTCTTCCTTTTTTTCTCTTCAAGGGGCATAGGAGAATAGGAGAATAATACCACAAACACTCATTTTCATTTAACTCATGATAGCCTTCAATGAATCTCATGGGTGACCAACAGTATTTCACAATGGGATACATTAAATTGCTCCTATGCGTCTTGGTCCTTCACTACATTGAATGAGTGCTCTGAGGAGTTGTATTTACTTCCATTCTTAATTCCCATATGTCAAGTCATTTATCTAAATCCTAAAGGCTTTCCATTAACACCACTATCAATTATGTGGATTTAGCCCTTTAGCTCACCTTAGATGTTTTAAGGTAATGGGACGAGATGTTGTCACCACTCTCTAAGCCTTTAGGTGCCAAGCCCCTAAATTTTAACCCCTTCATGGGCCAAGTTACTCTCTTAATACATCTCCATCATTGATATCATTTCTACGAGAAATGAAAAAGGCTTGGCACTAAGGCCAGAGCTCCCAAGCCCAACACTTTTATCTTGACGCTACTTTAAACTCGATAAAGAAATTATTTCAAGCTCCTCTTAGAGGGATTATATGTCAGTTGGGGTCTACGATGTTATCATTGGCAATTAAGAGATGGTGAGAGGATGAGATGTTTGGCT
>APFE030590928.1:51053-71023 GCA_000404065.3 Pinus taeda
CCGAACGACCCGCCCGAACGAGTTCGCACGCACGCCCTCAAACGACTCACCCAAACGAAGGGGCAAGGGAGAGCCAGGAAAACGAGCTGCACGAACATGCACAAAGCCAACCTCGGGTCACAACTTAGCATTTTTTGACACGGGCTCGTTCGCCCGGGTGCGGCCTCGCCCGACCCGCCCGAACGAGTTCGCATGCACGCCCTCAAACGACTCACCCAAACAAACGGACAAGGGAGAGCCGGGCAAACGAGCTGAAAGAACGTGCACAAAGCCAACCTCGGGTCACAACTTAGCATTTTTTTACACAGGCTCGTTCGCCCGGGTGCGCCCTCGCCCGTCCTGCCTGAACGAGTTCGCTCAAACGACCCGCCCTAACGAGTTCGCATGCACGCCCTCAAACGACTCACCCAAACGAACGGACAAGGGAGAGCCGGGAAAACAAGCTACACGAACGTGCACAAAGCCAACCTCAGGTCACAACTTAGCATTTTTTGACATGGGCTCGTTCGCCCAGGTGCGCCCTCGCCCGACCCGCCTGAACGAGTTCACCCAAACGACCCGCCCGAACGAGTTCGCACGCCCGCCCCCAAACGACTCGCCCAAACGAACGGACAAGGGAGAGCCGGGTAAACAAGCTGCACGAACATGCACAAAGCCAACCTCGGGTCACAACTTAGCATTTTTTGACAAGGGCGCGTTCGCCCGGGTGTGCCCTCGCCCGACCCGCCTGAATGAGTTCACCCGAACGACCCACCCGAACGAGTTCGCACGCACGCCCCCAAACGACTCACCCAAACGAACAGACAAGGGAGAGCTGGGAAAACGAGCTCCACGAACGTGCACAAAGCCAACCTCGGGTCACAACTTAGCATTTTTTGGCACGGGCTCGTTCGCCCGGGTGCGCCCTCGCCCGGCCCGCCCGAACGAGTTCACACAGACACCCTCGCCCGACTCGCCCGAACGAGTTCACACAGACGCCCTCGCCCGGCCCGCCTGAACGACCCGCCTGAACGAGTTCACACAGACACCCTCGCCCGACCCTCCCGAACGAGTTCACACGCACGCCCTGACCCGACCCGCCCGAACGAGTTCGCACGCACGCCCTCAAACGACTCACCCAAACGAACGGACAAGGGAGAGCTAGGAAAACGAGCTGCACGAACGTGCACAAAGCCAACCTCGGGTCACAACTTAGCATTTTTTTACACGGGCTCGCTCGCCCGGGTGCACCCTCACCCGACCCGCCTGAACGAGTTCACCCGAACGAACCGCCCGAACGAGTTCGAACGCACGCCCTCAAACGACTCACCTAACGAACGGACAAGGGAGAGCCGGGCAAACGAGCTGCACGAACGTGCACAAAGCCAATCTCGGGTCACAACTTAGCATTTTTTGACACGTGCTCGTTCGCCCGGGTGCGCCCTCACCCGACCCGCCCGAATGAGTTCACACGGACGCTCTCGCCCGACCCGCCTGAATGAGTTCACACAGACGCCCTCGCCCGGCCCGCCCGAACGAGTTCACATGGAAGCCCTCGCCCAACCCTCCTGAACGAGTTCACACGCACGCCCTCACCCGACTCGCCTGAATGACCCACCTGAATGACCCACCCAAACGAGTTCGCACGCACGCCCTCAAACGACTCACCCAAATGAACGGGACAAGGGAGAGTCGGGCAAACGAGCTGCACGAACGTGCACAAAGCCAACCTCGGGTCACAACTTAGCATTTTTTGACACGGGCTCGTTCGCCCAGGTGCGCCCTCGCCCGACCCGCCCTGTCACGCCCCCGTAACTTTTTTTCGTTTGACGGGAGGTGCAGCACCGCCTTATGGTGGGTTCGGGCATATACGGACTACGCCTAAACTAGACTTCCAACACCAATTTATCCCTCTTAATTAGTGTTATCTCTTTTAATTTTCCACAGCTAAATACTTCATATAATTAACATCCATATAATTCCAATTATATTTGTTAAATTATAAATTCGTTCAGCATATGTAAACAACCATAAACAGCAACAATAATAAACGTCAACACATAACACATATGTTTTAGTGGAGGAGCCAGCCCCAACCGAGCTGCGCTCCAAAAACGTTTCTTTTACTTGTCAAGTTTACAGTTTACAATGTGCGTGAATCCCTTCGGATCTCACGACTTTCACCGCAGGCCATAACCTTTACGATCGTTGGGTCATCGGCACTCCGTGCGCTGCTGCCCAACCGATCTTACAATGGGTCTCTCGGCCACTTAATCTTTTCACAGCTGAATTATACCAAAGATCCTCGATCTCCAACCGGTGTAGTAATGACCTGTGCGTTCTGCCGCGTTTGCCAAGACCGGCGGTTAATTCTTCGCTGTTCGTGTATCTCATACACGACTTCTGTTCGACCTTTGTCCGTAGAACCGATCTGCGGCCCAACCGACCTCTGCACCTCTTCACAACCGAGTTAATTTGTCACATTTCGCTATGCGACCTCCGTTGAAAGGTTAAGACCGAATGGTTTGATCGAATGAATTGATCGAACTTGATGTCTCCAAATGGTTGAGTGCTCCCTCATTTATATGGATCCATGTCGATTGTGGAGGGGTGTCGATTTCCCAAACCGACCCTCGAATTTGCACTCCGCCGCCCCAACTCTCTTGAACCGACGTGATGACTTGTAATTCGCCGCCCCAACTCTCTTGACCCGACTTGTTTTATTTTGTTGAGAGTCGTGTCGTTCACCGTTTAGATGGGTCGGCCCTTGTTGCACAAGGACGCCCACGCCACGGTATAACTCGTCCCCCACTTCACACCCGCGCTCGATCTTCGTGCTGTCCCTTGTCACAAACCTTCTTGCTGTTCGGTGTCGTCGCATTGTTCGTCGTTCACAGGTTCACCCGTGCCTCGCACGGTCTTTTCGTTCGGGCGGGCGCACGTCCGTGCCGCCCTGCCTATGTAGACTTCCGTTTGGTTAGCCTTTCGGGCGGGCATATCTCTGTTCGCCCTGCCCATGTTTCGACCCTCCGTTACATCGTGTCTGTGTAGGCTTCCGCCCTTGCTGCCCGTGTGCCCCTTCGTTCACCGGTCCTGTTTGCTCGTTCGGCGTTCGGGCGGGTGGGCACACTGTCGTGTCGCCCACCGCCATCATTCCATCGATCACCCGCTTTACCCAACTGTCATACTTGATCGGGCACCCGTCTCCAACGTTTGCCCTGCTGCCCGTATGCCACCTCGTCGCATCGGTTGTGTTGTTTCTTTGTGTCGAGCCTCCAAACGGATCGTCGGGTGGGAGGTCGTTCAGCCTTCGTTCGGGCCGCCCGTCGTCGTGCGGAGCGCCCGGTCCCCAGGGCGTTACATCCTCCCCCACCTTATTCCGTTGTCGCCCCGACAACCTCCATACCATTGTTCCCCCTTCGGTCCTCCATACCAAGTCGCCCTCCCGTTTCGTAATCCTGTGCACGTCGCGGGAGTATGCATCCCATACTACATCAAGTCGGAAATTAGACATCGACCCGGCTCCTCAATGCTTCAGACCTCCGAGTCACCATGTATGGACCTCGGCGTAAGTGTCACACTTATGTGTGAACACCTACAATTTCGGTCCCGGCTCAGGTTCATGGGAACCCCACTTCTCTGTTGCACATAGGACCAACCTGCCCAATTACCTTACGGGCTCACTGCCTTGAGCAGCCAACGGTGAACCCGGCCCCGTTTTCATTTAAGCAAGCCTCGAAGGAGGTGAGTCTGGTGGCTCATCCTCGTCCATCAACTCGTTCCACCTGACTGAACCTTCTATCTCTAACTGCCGAAGGTACTCTCTCCGTGTATCCCTCCATATTTTCAACCTTGTCTCAATATCGGGTCGATGCCGCGTCGTCGAATCTGTGCGACCGGTTCCCATCCCCCCATTCTGTCCTTCAACTTTTACTTGTTCCCGGTGTGGCTCCCGATCTCCTACTCGGGTATTCGGTCTCGCCCACACACCATTTCTTTCGTCCCTGCTTTCTACTAACTCCAGTCGTCTTGACAAATTTCTGATCTTGTCTGAAAGTGACTGAATTGTCGGGTCCTGCCCGGTGGTTAGTCTTCTCACTCCCGAGGGACATACTTTCCTCATGTGAGGTCCTCCACAACGCTAGCACCTCATAAGCCCTTCCATTCCGACCCCACCTTGTTTATCTGAAGAACTTGGTCCTGGACCCGCTCGTTTTGCCTCAAGCTTCTCCATCGCTGAATCCTAACCAACCGCGTGAGATGTTTCACCGACCAAGACTCTGGAGTCATCGGTTCGTTTGTTTTCACTATCCCGAACCTCCAGCCTGTCGTCATGGTTGAGCTTCTGCTGCCCGATTATCACCTCCTTCTCAAGGAGTCTCCTTCTTATCTCCTCCTCGACCCGTTCGATTTCGGCCTCCATCCTGGATTTCCCTTCTCGTAGTCGAGCTCTCTCCTCGAAGATCTGCCGGAGATCGGACTTCATCAAGTCATCGTTATTGAGTTTGAGCGCATCTTCGCACCGCTTCCCCAGCTCGACCAACTCCCTTCCAAGCCTCGAACAGTTCTCCCGAACTCGCACGACTTCGGCTTGTAGCATGGCCCAACTCGCGTCCCACTCATTCATGCGCTGTTGTGTTTCGTTTGTGCTATGGCCGCTCTCGGCCTTGCTGCCAACCTGCTCCGTCACCACACGGTGACTCGCCCTCTGTCCGGCAGAATTATCCTCATATTTTCTTGTTTGATCGTTCGAGCCTCCACAAACATCCATTTCGACCGGCTCTAACACTTCGTGTCGAAGAATTCCGCTCGCACCGAGGTCATCATCGTTTACCCTCCTGCTGCTGTCCAACTCCCTTAGTGTCGTGCGGGTGTCTACCCCGACCTGGGCAGAGTCACCCTCAATCCTTCTCTCTTTGCCATCCAAGCTTTCACGGGCACCTGTTCCGTTCGACTCCTCATGAGCCACGACACCCATTGTCATTTCTCATACCATTTCCTGTTTCGACCGTTTACTTGGTCTGCTGGACCGACCTACGCTCTGTCGTTCGGCCCTTCGGTTGATCGTTTGCCCGACCCGACTTGCGCACTGTTCGTCCAACCCCTTGCTTTGTTTCGACCGTTCGTTCGGTCTGCCGAACGACCTGACCCACGCCCTATCTGTTTGGTCCTCCGCCTGAACGATCCGACCTGCGCCTTCAGCTTTCTCGCCTGGTCTGCTACCCGATTCGTTCAACCTTCCATTCACTCATTCGCCCACTGCTGAACGACTTGAACGTGTGCACCTGTCACCTGCTCGCCCAACCAATCTCCGTTTGGTTCAACCGAATGTGACATGCCTGCGACTGGTTCACCAGCTCCGTCTGTGCTTCAACGCTTCCGTCCACAGGCCAAACCCGCTCTAATACCATCTGTCACACCCCCGTAACTTTTTTTCGTTTGACGGGAGGTGTGGCACCGCCTTATGCTGGGTTCGGGCATATACGGACTATGCCTAAACTAGACTTCCAACACCAATTTATCCCTCTTAATTAGTGTTATCTCTTTTAATTTTCCACAGCTAAATACTTCATATAATTAACATCCATATAATTCCAATTATATCTGTTAACTTATAAATTCGTTCAGCATATGTAAACAACCATAAACAGCAACAATAATAAACGTCAACACATAGCACAGATGTTTTAGTGGAAGAGCCAGCCCCAACCGAGCTGCTCTCCAAAACCGTTTCTTTTACTTGTCAAGTTTACAGTTTACAATGTGCGTGAATCCCTTCGGATCTCACGACTTTCACCGCAGACCATAACCTTTACGATCTTTGGGTCGTCAGCACTCCGTGCGCTGCTGCCCAACCGATCTTACAATGGGTCTCTCGGCCACTTAATCTTTTCACAGCTGAATTATACCAAAGATCCTCGATCTCCAACCGGTGTAGTAATGACCTGTGCGTTCTGCCGCGTTTGCCAAGACCGGCGGTTAATTCTTCGCTGTTCGTGTATCTCATACACCACTTCTGTTCGACCTTTGTCCGCAGAACCGATCCGCGGCCCAACCGACCTCTGCACCTCTTCACAACCGAGTTAATTTGTCACATTTCGCTATGCGACCTCCGTTGAAAGGTTAAGGCCAAATGGTTTGATCGAATGAATTGATTGAACTTGATGTCTCCAAATGGTTGAGCGCTCCCTCATTTATATGGATCCATGCCGATTGTGGAGGGGTGTCGGTTTCCCAAACCGACCCCCGAATTTGCACTCCGCCGCCCCAACTCTCTTGAACCGACGTGATGACTTGTAATTCGCCGCCCGAACTCTCTTGACCCGACTTGTTTTATTTTATTGAGAGTTGTGTCGTTCACCATTTAGGCGGGTCGGCCCTTGTTGCACAAGGCCGCCCACGCCACGGTATAACTCGTCCCCCACTTCACACCCGCACTCGATCTTCGTGCTGTCCCTTGTCGCAAACCTTCTTGCTGTTTGGTGTCGTCGCATTGTTCGTCGTTCACAGGTTCACCCGTGCCTCGCCTGCCTATGTAGACGTCTGTGCCACCCTGCCTATGTAGACTTCCGTTCGGTTAGCCTTTCGGTCGGGCGTATCTCCGTTCGCCCTGCCCATGTTTCGACCCTCCGTTACGTCGTGTCTGTGTAGGCTTCCGCACTTTCTGCTGGTGTGCCCCTTCGTTCACCAGTCCTGTTTGCTCGTTCGGCATTCGGGCAGGTGGGCGCACTGTCGTGTCGCACACCGCCATCGTTCCATCGATCACCCGCTTTACCCAACTGTCATACTTGATCGGGCGCCCGTCTCCACCGTTTGCCCTGCTGCCCGTATGCCACCTCGTCGCATCGGTTGTGTCGTTTCTTTGTGTCGAGCCTCCAAAAGGATCGTCGGGTGGGAGGTCGTTCAGCCTTCGTTTGGGCCGCCCGTCGTCGTGCGGAGCGCCCAGTCCCCAGGGCGTTACACACCCGAACGAGTTCACACGGACGCCCTCGCCCGGCTCACCCGAAGGAGTTCACACGGACGCCCTTGCACGACCCGCCCGAACGAGTTCACACGGACGCCCTCGTCCAACCTGCCCGAACGAGTTCACATGCACGCCCTCACCCAAACCGCCCTGTAACGCCCTGGGGACCGGGCGCTCCGCACGACGACGGGCGGCCCGAACGAAGGCTGAACGACCTCCCACCCGACGATCTGTTTGGAGGCTCGACACAAAGAAACGACACAACCGATGCGACGAGGTGGCATACGGGCAGCAGGGCAAACATTGGAGACGGGCGCCCGATCAAGTATGACAGTTGGGTAAAGCGGGTGATCGATGGAACGATGGCGGTGGGCGACACGACAGTGCGCCCACCCGCCCGAACGTCGAACGAGCAAACAGGACCGGTGAACGAAGGGGCACACGGGCAGCAAGGGCGGAAGCCTACACAGACACGACGTAACGGAGGGTCGAAATATGGGCAGGGCGAACGGAGATACGCCTGCTCGAAAGGCTAACCGAACGGAAGTCTACATAGGCAGGGCGGCACGGACGTGCGCCCGCACGAACGAAACGACCGTGCGAGGCACGGGTGAACCTGTGAACAACGAACAATGCGACGACACCGAACAGCAAGAAGGTTTGCGACTAGGGACAGCACGAAGATCGAGCGCGGGTGTGAAGTGGGGGACGAGTTATACCGTGGCGTGGGCGGCCTTGTGCAACAAGGGCCGACCCGCCTAAACGGTGAACGACAAGACTCTCAACAAAATAAAACAAGTCGGCTCAAGAGAGTTGGGGCGGTGAATTAAAAGTCATCACGTCGGTTCAAGAGAGTTGGGGCGGCGGAGTGCAAATTCGGGGGTCGGTTTGGGAAGTCGACACCCCTCCACAATCGGCATGGATCCATATAAATGAGGGAGTGCTCAAACATTTGGAGACATCAAGTTCGATCAATTCATTCGATCAAACCATTCGGTCTTAACCTTTCAACGGAGGTCGCATAGCGAAATGTGACAAATTAACTCGGTTGTGAAGAGGTGCAGAGGTCGGTTGGGCCGCGGATCGGTTCTGCGGACAAAGGTCGAACAGAAGTCGTGTATGAGATACACGAACAGTGAATAATTAACCGCCATTCTTGGCAAACGCAGCAGAACGCACAGGTCATTACTACACCGGTTGGAGATCGAGGATCTTTGGTATAATTCAGCTGTGAAAAGATTAAGTGGCCGAGAGACCCATTGTAAGATCGGTTGGGCAGCAGCGCACGGAGTGCCGACGACCCAACGATCGTAAAGGTTATGGCCTGCGGTGAAAGTCGTGAGATCCGAAGGGATTCACGCACATTGTAAACTGTAAACTTGACAAGTAAAAGAAACGGTTTTGGAGCGCAGCTCGGTTGGGGCTGGCTCCTCCACTAAAACATCTGTGTTATGTGTTGACGTTTATTATTGTTGTTGTTATGGTTGTTTACATATGCTGAACGAATTTATAAGTTAACAGATATAATTGGAATTATATGGATGTTAATTATATGAAGTATTTAGCTGTGGAAAATTAAAAGAGATAACACTAATTAAGAGGGATAAATTGGTGTTGGAAGTCTAGTTTAGGCGTAGTCCGTATATGCCCGAACCCGGCATAAGGCGGTGCCGCACCTCCCGTCAAACGAAAAAAGTTACGGGGGCGTGACAGATGGTATCAAAGCGGTTTTAGCCTGCGGACGGAAGTGTTGAAGCACAGACGGGGCTGGTGAACCAGTCAGAAAAGTCGCAGGTGTGTCACATTCGGTTGAACCAAACGGAGATTGGTTGGGCGAGCAGGTGACAGGTGCGCACGTTCAAGTCGTTCAGCAGTGGGCGAACGAGTAAACGAAAGGTTGAACGAATTGGGTAGCAGACCAGGCGAAGACCTGAACGATAGGGCGCATGTCAGGTCGTTCAGCAGAAGTGGACTGAACGAATAGGGCGCAAGTTGGGTCAGCAGTTCGGGCAAACAGTGAGCGAATGGTACAAGAAACGACGATGGGTGCCATGGCTCATGAGGAGTCGAACGGAACAGGTGCCCGTGAAAGCTTGGATGGCCAAGCGAGAAGGATTGAGGGTGACTCTGCCCAGGTCAGGGTAGACACCCGCACGACACTAAGGGAGTTGGACAGCAGCAGGAGGGTAAACGATGATGACCTCGGTGCGAGCGGAATTCTCCGACACGAAGTGTTAGAGCCGGTCGAAATGGATGTTCGTGGAGGCTCGAACGATCAAACAAGAAAATATGAGGATAAGTCTGTCGGACAGAGGGCGAGTCACCGTGTGGTGACAGAGCAGGTTGGCAGCAAGGCCGAGAGCGGCCATAGCACAAACGAAACACAACAGCGCATGAACGAGTGGGACGCGAGTTGGGCCATGCTACAAGCCGAAGTCGTGCGAGTTCGGGAGAACTGTTCGAGGCTTGGAAGGGAGTTGGCCGAGCTGGGGAAGCGGTGCGAAGATGCGCTCAAACTCAATAACGATGACTTGATGAAGTACGATCTCCAGGGGATCTTCGAGGAGAGAGCTCGACTACGAGAAGGGAAATCCAGGATGGAGGCCGAAATCGAACGGGTCGAGGAGGAGATAAGAAGGAGACTCCTTGAGAAGGAGGTGATAATCGAGCAGCAGAAGCTCGACCATGACGACAAGCTGGAGGTTCGGGATAGTGAAAACAAATGAACCAATGACTCCAGAGGCTTGGTCGGTGAAACATCTCACGCGGTTGGTCAGGATTCGGCGATGGAGAAGCTTGAGGCAAAACGAGCGGGTCTAGGACCGAGTTCTTCAGATAAACAAGGTGGGGTCGGAATGGAAGGGCTTATGAGGTGTTGGCGTTGTGGAGGACCTCACATGAGGAAAGTATGTCCCTCGGGAGTGAGAAGACTAACCACCGGGCAGGACCCGACAATTCAGTCACTTTCAGACAGGATCAGAAATTTGTCAAGACGACTGGAGTTAGTAGAAAGCAGGGACGAAAGAAATGGTGTGTGGGCGAGACCGAATACCCGAGTGGGAGATCGGGAGCCACACCGGGAACAAGTAAAAGTTGAAGGGCAGAATGGGGGGATGGGAACCAGTCGCACAGATTCAACGACGCGGCATCGACCCGATATTGAGACAAGGTTGAAAATATGGAGGGATACACGGAGAGAGTACCTTCGGCAGTTAGAGATAGAAGGTTCGGTCAGGTGGAACGAGTTGATGGACAAGGATGAGCCACCAGACTCACCTCCTTCGAGGCTTGCTTAAATGAAAACGGGGCCGGGCTCACCGTTGGCTGCTCAAGGCAGTGAGCCCGTAAGGTAATTGGGCAGGTTGGTCCTATGTGCAACAGAGAAGTGGGGTTCCCACGAACCTGAGCCGGGACCGAAATTGTAGGTGTTCACACATAAGTGTGACACTTACGCCGAGGTCCATACATGGTGACTTGGAGGTCTGAAGCATTGAGGAGCCGGGTCGATGTCTAATTTCCGACTTGATGTAGTATGGGATGCATACTCCCGTGACGTGCACAGGATTACGAAACGGGAGGGCGACTTGGTATGGAGGACCGAAGGGGGCACAATGGTATGGAGGTTGTCGGGGCGACAACGGAATAAGGTGGGGGAGGATGTAACGCCCTGGGGACCGGGCGCTCCGCACGACGACGGGCGGCCCGAACGAAGGCTGAACGACCTCCCACCCGACGATCCGTTTGGAGGCTCGACACAAAGAAACGACACAACCGATGCGACGAGGTGGCATACGGGCAGCAGGGCAAACGTTGGAGACGGGCGCCCGATCAAGTATGACAGTTGGGTAAAGCGGGTGATCGATGGAACGATGGCGGTGGGCGACACGACAGTGCACCCACCCGCCCAAACGCCGAATGAGCAAACAGGACCGGTGAGCGAAGGGGCACACGGGCAGCAAGGGCGGAAGCCTACACAGAGACGATGTAACGGAGGGTCGAAACATGGGCAGGGCGAACGGAGATACACCCGCCCGAAAGGCTAATCGAACGGAAGTCTACATAGGCAGGGCGGCACGGACGTGCGCCCACCCGAATGAAATGACCGTGTGAGGCACGGGTGAACCTGTGAATGACGAACAATGTGACGACACCGAACAGCAAGAAGGTTTGCGACAAGGGACAGCACGAAGATCGAGCGCGGGTGTGAAGTGGGGGACGAGTAATACCATGGCGTGGGCGGACTTGTGCAACAAGGGCCGACCCGCCTAAACGGTGAACGACACGACTCTCAACAAAATAAAACAAGTCGGCTCAAGAGAGTTGGGGCGGCGAATTACAAGTCATCATGTCGGTTCAAGAGAGTTGGGGCGGCGGAGTGCAAATTCGGGGGTCAGTTTGGGAAACCGACACCCCTCCACAATCGGCATGGATCCATATAAATGAGGGAGCACTCAACCATTTGGAGACATCAAGTTCGATCAATTCATTCGATCAAACCATTCGGTCTTAACCTTTCAACGGAGGTCGCATAGCGAAATGTGACAAATTAACTCGGTTGTGAAGAGGTGCAGAGGTCGGTTGGGCCGCGGATCGGTTCTGCGGATAAAGGTCGAACAGAAGTCGTGTATGAGATACACGAACATCGAAGAATTAACCGCCGGTCTTGGCAAACGTGGCAGAACACATAGGTCATTACTACACCGGTTGGAGATCGAGGATCTTTGGTATAATTCAGCTGTGAAAAGATTAAGTGGCCGAGAGACCCATTGTAAGATTGGTTGGGCAGCAGCGCACGGAGTGATGACGACCCAACGATCGTAAAGGTTATGGCCTGCGGTGAAAGTCGTGAGATCCGAAGGGATTCACGCACATTGTAAACTGTAAACTTGACAAGTAAAAGAAACGGTTTTGGAGCGCAGCTCGGTTGGGGCTGGCTCCTCCACTAAAACATCTGTGTTATGTGTTGACGTTTATTATTGTTGTTGTTATGGTTGTTTACCTATGATGAACGAATTTATAAGTTAACAGATATAATTGGAATTATATGGATGTTAATTATATGAAGTATTTAGCTTTGGAAAATTAAAAGAGATAACACTAATTAAGAGGGATAAATTGGTGTTGGAAGTCTAGTTTAGGCGTAGTCCGTATATGCCCGAACCCGGCATAAGGCGGTGCCGCACCTCCCGTCAAACAAAAAAAGTTACGGGGGCGTGACACGCCCGAACGAGTTCACACGCATGCCCTCACCCGACCCGCCCGAACGAGCCACCCGAACGACCCGCCTGAACGAGTTTGCACGCACGCCCTCAAACGACTCACCCAAACGAATGGACAAGGGAGAGCCAGGAAAATGAGCTGCACGAACATGCACAAAGCCAACCTTAGGTCACAACTTAGCATTTTTTGGCAAGGGCTCGTTCGCCCAGGTGCGCCCTCGCCTGATCCGCCCGAACGAGTTCACACGAACGCCCTCGCCCGACCTGCCCGAACGACCCACCCGAACAAGTTCACACGGACACCCTCGCCCGGCCCGCCCGAACGAGTTCACACGGACGCCCTCACCCGACCCGCCCGAACAAGTTCACATGCACACCCTCACCCGACCCAGCTGAACGACCCACCCGAACGACCCGGTCGAACGCGTTCGCACGCATGCCCTCAAACGACTCACCCAAATGAATAGACAAGGGAGAGCTGGGAAAACGAGCTGCACGAACCTGCAGAAAGCCAACCTCGGGTCACAACTTAGCATTTTTTGACACGGGCTTGTTCGCCCGGGTGTGCCCTCGCCCGACCCGCCTGAATGAGTTCACCCGAACGACCCGCCTGAACGAGTTCACACGCACGCCCTCAAACGACTCACCCAAATGAAAGGACAAGGGAGTGCCGGGAAAACGAGCTGCACGAACGTGCACAAAGCCAACCTCAGGTCACAACTTAGCATTTTTTGACACGAGCTCGTTCGCCTGGGTGTGCCCTCGCCCAACCCAACCGAACGACCCGCCCGAATGAGTTCACACGGACGCCCTCACCCGGCCCGCCCGAACGCGTTCACACAGACGCCCTCGCCTGACCCGCCCGAACGAGTTCACACGGACGCCCTCGCCCAACCTGCCCGAATGAGTTCACATGCACGCCCTCACCCGACCTGCTCGAATGAGTTCACACGCATGCCCTCGCCTGAACCGCCCGAACGACCCACCCGAACGACCCGCCCGAACGAGTTCACACGCACGCCCTCAAACAACTCACGCAAACGAAGGGACAAGGGAGAGCCGGGCAAACGAGATGCACGAACGTACACAAAGGCAACCTCAGGTCACAACTTAGCATTTTTTGATACGGGCTCGTTCGCCCGGGTGCACTCTCGCCCGACCCGCCTTGTAACGCCCTGGGGACCGGGCGCTCCGCACGACGACGGGCGGCTCGAACGAAGTTGAATGACCTCCCACCCGACAATCCATTTGGTGGCTCGACACAAAGAAACGACACAACCGATGCGACGAGGGGGCACACGGGTAGCAAGGGCGGAAGCCTACACAGACACGACGTAACGGAGGGTTGAAACATGGGCAGGGCGAACGAAGATACGCCTGCTCGAAAGGCTAACCGAACGGAAGTCTACATAGGCAGGGCGGCACGGACGTGTGCCCGCACGAACGAAACGACCGTGCGAGGCACGGGTGAACCTGTGAACGACGAACAATGCAACGACACCGAACAACAAGAAGGTTTGCGACAAGGGACAGCACGAAGATCGAGCGCGGGTGTGAAGTGGGGGACGAGTTATACCGTGGCATGGGCGGCCTTGTGCAACAAGGGCCGACCCGCCTAAACGGTGAATGAAACGACTCTCAACAAAATAAAACAAGTCGGCTCAAGAGAGTTGGGGCGGTGAATTACAAGTCATCACGTTGGTTCAAGAGATTTGGGGCGGCGGAGTGCAAATTCGGGGGTCGGTTTGGGAAACCGACACCCCTCCACAATCGGCATGGATCCATATAAATGAGGGAGCGCTCAACCATTTGGAGACATCAAGTTCGATCAATTCATTCGATCAAACCATTCGGTCTTAACCTTTCAACGGAGGTCGCATAGTGAAATATGACAAATTAACTCGGTTGTGAAGAGGTGCAGAGGTCGGTTGGGCCGCGGATCGGTTCTGCGGACAAGGTCGAATAGAAGTCGTGTATGAGATACACGAACAGCGAAGAATTAACCGCCGGTCTTGGCAAACGCGGCAGAACGCACAGGTCATTACTACACCGGTTGGAGATCGAGGATCTTTGGTATAATTCAGCTGTGAAAAGATTAAGTGGCCGAGAGACCCATTGTAAGATCGGTTGGGCAGCAGCGCACGGAGTGTCGATGACCCAACGATTGTAAAGGTTATGGCCTGCGGTGAAAGTCGTGAGATCCGAAAGGATTCACGCACATTGTAAACTGTAAACTTGACAAGTAAAAGAAACGGTTTTGGAGCGCAGCTCGGTTGGGGCTGGCTCCTCCACTAAAACATCTGTGTTATGTGTTGACGTTTATTATTGTTGCTGTTTATGGTTGTTTACATATGCTGAATGAATTTATAAGTTAACAGATATAATTGGAATTATATGGATGTTAATTATATGAAGTATTTAGCTGTGGAAAATTAAAAGAGATAACACTAATTAAGAGGGATAAATTGGTGTTGGAAGTCTAGTTTAGGCGTAGTCCGTATATGCCCGAACCCGGCATAAGGCGGTGCCGCACCTCCCGTCAAATGGAAAACGTTACGGGGGTGTGAGAGATGGTATCAGAGCGGGTTTAGCCTGCGGACGAAAGCGTTGAAGCACAGACGGGGCTGGTGAACCAGTCGGAAAAGTCGCAGGTGTGTCACATTCGGTTGAACCAAACGGAGATTGGTTGGGCGAGCAGGTGACAGGTGCGCACGTTCAAGTTGTTCAGCAGTGGGCGAACGAGTAAACGAAAGGTTGAACGAATTGGGTAGCAGACTGGGTGAATACCTGAACGACAGGGCGCAGGTCGGGTCATTCAGCAGAAGTGGACTGAACGAGCAGGGCGCAAGTCGGGTCAGCAGTTCGGGCAAACAGTGAGCGAATGGTACAAGAAACGACGATGGGTGCCATGGCTCATGAGGAGTCGAACGAAACAGGTGCCCGTGAAAGCTTGGATGGCCAAGCGAGAAGGATTGAGGGTGACTCTGCCCAGGTCGGGGTAGACACCCGCACGACACTAAGGGAGTTGGACAGCAACAGGAGGGTAAACGATGATGACCTCGGTGCGAGCGGAATTCTCTGACACGAAGTGTTAGAGCCGGTCGAAATGGATGTTCGTGGAGGCTCGAACGATTAAACAAGAAAATATGAGGATAAGTCTGCCGGACAGAGGGCGAGTCACCGTGTGGTGACGGAGCAGGTTGGCAGCAAGGCCGAGAGCAGCCATAGCACAAACGAAACACAACAGCGCATGAATGAGTGGGACGCGAGTTGGGCCATGCTACAAGCCGAAGTCGTGCGAGTTCGGGAGAACTATTCGAGGCTTGGAAGGGAGTTGGCCGAGCTGGGGAAGCGGTGCGAAGATGCGCTCAAACTCAATAATGATGACTTGATGAAGTCCGATCTCCGGGGGATCTTCGAGGAGAGAGCTCGACTACGAGAAGGGAAATCTAGGATGGAGGCCGAAATCGAACGGGTCGAGGAGGAGATAAGAAGGAGACTCCTTGAGAAGGAGGTGATAATCGGGCAGCAGAAGCTCGACCATGACGACAGGCTGGAGGTTCGGGATAGTGAAAACAAACGAACCGATGACTCCAGAGTCTTGGTCGGTGAAACATCTCACGCGGTTGATCAGGATTCAGCGATGGAGAAGCTTGAGGCAAAACGAGCGGGTCCAGGACCGAGTTCTTCAGATAAACAAGGTGGGGTCGGAATGGAAGGGCTTATGAGGTGCTGGCATTGCGGAGGTCCTCACATGAGGAAAGTATGTCCCTCGGGAGTGAGAAGACTAACCACCGGGCAGGACCCGAAAATTCAGTCACTTTCAGACAAGATCAGAAATTTGTCAAGACGACTGGAGTTAGTAGAAAGCAGGGACGAAAGAAATGGTGTGTGGGCGAGACCGAATACCCGAGTGGGAGATCGGGAGCCACACTGGGAACAAGTAAAAGTTGAAGGGCAGAATGGGGGGATGGGAACCGGTCACACAGATTCGACGACGCGGCATCGACCCGATATTGAGACAAGGTTGAAAATATGGAGGGATACACGGAGACAGTACCTTCGGTAGTTAGAGATAGAAGGTTCGGTCAGGTGGAACGAGTTGATGGACGAGGATGAGCCACCAGACTCAACTCCTTCAAGGCTTGCTTAAATGAAAATGGGGTCGGGCTCACCGTTGGCTGCTCAAGGCAGTGAGCCCGTAAGGTAATTGGGCAGGTTGGTCCTATGTGCAACAGAGAAGTGGGGTTCCCACGAACCTGAGCCGGGACCGAAATTGTAGGTGTTCACACATAAGTGTGACACTTACGTCGAGGTCCATACATGGTGACTTGGAGGTCTGAAGCATTGAGGAGCCGGGTCGATGTCTAATTTCTGACTTGATGTAGTATGGGATGCATACTCCCGCGACGTGCACAGGATTACGAAACGGGAGGGCGACTTGGTATGGAGGACCGAAGGGGGCACAATGGTATGGAGGTTGTCGGGGCGACAACGGAATAAGGTGGGGGAGGATGTAACGCCCTGGGGATCGGGCGCTCCGCACGACGACGGGCGGCCCAAACGAAGGCTGAACGACCTCCCACCCGACGATCCGTTTGGAGGCTCGACACAAAGAAACGACACAACCGATGCGACGAGGGGGCACACGGGCAGCAAGGGCGGAAGCCTACACAGACACGATGTAACGGAGGTTCGAAACATGGGCAGGGTGAACGGAGATACGCCCGCCCGAAAGGCTAACCGAACGGAAGTCTACATAGGCAGGGCGGCACGGACGTGCGCCCGCCCAAACGAAACGACCGTGCGAGGCATGGGTGAACCTGTGAACGACGAACAATGCGACGACACCAAACAGCAAGAAGGTTTGCGACAAGGGATAGCACGAAGATCGAGCTCGGGTGTGAAGTGGGGGACGAGTTATACCGTGGCGTGGGCGGCCTTGTGCAACAAGGGCCGACCCGCCTAAACGGTGAACGACACGAATCTCAACAAAATAAAACAAGCCGGCTCAAGAGAGTTGGGGCGGCGAATTACAAGTCATCACGTCGGTTCAAGAGAGTTGGGGCGGCGGAGTGCAAATTCGGGGGTCGGTTTGGGAAACCGACACCCCTCCACAATCAGCATGGATCCATATAAATGAGGGAGCGCTCAACCATTTGGAGACATCAAGTTCGATCAATTCATTCGATCAAACCATTCGGTCTTAACCTTTCAACGGAGGTCGCATAGCGAAATGTGACAAATTAACTCGGTTGTGAAGAGGTGCAGAGGTCGGTTGGGCCGCGGATCGGTTCTGCGGACAAGGTCGAACAGAAGTCGTGTATGAGATACACGAACAACGAAGAATTAACCGCCGGTCTTGGAAAACGCGGCAGAACGCACAGGTCATTACTACACCGGTTGGAGATCGAGGATCTTTGGTATAATTCAGCTGTGAAAAGATTAAGTGGCCGAGAGACCCATTGTAAGATCGGTTGGGCAGCAGCGCACAGAGTGTCGACGACCCAACGATCGTAAAGGTTATGGCCTGCGGTGAAAGTCGTGAGATCCGAAGGGATTCACGCACATTGTAAACTGTAAACTTGACAAGTAAAAGAAACGGTTTTGGAGCGCAGCTCGGTTGGGGCTGGCTCCTCCACTAAAACATCTGTGTTATGTGTTGACGTTTATTATTGTTGTTGTTTATGGTTGTTTACATATGCTGAATGAATTTATAAGTTAACAGATATAATTGGAATTATATGGATGTTAATTATATGAAGTATTTAGCTGTGGAAAATTAAAAGAGATAACACTAATTAAGAGGGATAAATTGGTGTTGGGAGTCTAGTTTAGGCGTAGTCCATATATGCCCAAACCTGGCATAAGGCGGTGCTGCACCTCCCGTCAAACGAAAAAAGTTACGGGGGCGTGAGACGCCTGAACGAGTTCACATGGACGCCCTTGCCCGACCCGCCTGAACGAGTTCACACGGACGCCCTCGCCCGACCCGCCCGAACGAGTTCACACGCCCCTCCGGGCGAGGGCGTCCGTGTGAACCCGTTCGAACGACCCGCCCAAATGAGTTTGCATGGACGCCCTCGCCCAAACGACCCGCCCGAACGAGTTTGCACGGATGCCCTCACCCGAATGAGTTTGCACGGACGCCCTCGCCCGAACGACCCACCCGAACGAGTTTGCACGGACGCCTTCGCCCGAACGAGTTTGCACGGACGCCCTCGCCCGAACGATTTTTCACAGACGCCCTCGCCCAACCTGCCAAATGGAGTTTGCACGGATGCCCTCTCCTGAAAGACCCGCCCGAATGAGTTTGCACGGACGCCCTCTGCCGAACGACCCGCCCGAACGAGTTTGCACGGACGACCCCGCACGACCCGCCCGAACGAGTTTACACCGACGCCCTCACCCGACCCGCCCGAACGAGTTTACACGGGTGCCCTCAAACGACCCGCCTGAACGAGTTTGCATGGCAAACGACCTTCCCGAACGAGTTTACATGGCAAACGACCCGCCCGAACGAGTGTTTACATGGCAAACGACCTGCTCGAACGAGTTTACATGGGCTCAGACACACGACCAAAACCAAGGCACAAGGGAGATTCGGGCGAACGGGCAGCACAATCGTGCAGATATGTTAGGCCCCTATACTACTAGTGTAACCCCTTATTGTTATTAGTACAACCCACTTATTATATTGATGTACCCACATAGTGCCCATATCGTTACTATTGTACCCCATATAAGCCCACTAATGTTACTATTGTGGCTTCATATTATTATTGTTAGGCCGGTTGGGTTATATTGTGACTCCTTAGACTCCTATATATAGAAAGGAGGTTTTGTCATTTGAATCATCCAAGAATTTTTCATTTATGTAATGTAAAGGAAGGAGGTTGCCCCCTCGAAGAGGCTGAATTCTAAGGCGTTGATCTATCTTTTCTATCTTTTTCTTGAGCTGTTTTCATAACATTTGGTATCAGAGCTTTGGATTCTAGGGTTTCGCTGCTCCAAACAGGTCATCGTGGCATTTTCGCTATAACTTTTGTTCTGTGACGTTTCCGAAGTCGCAAAAAAAACTCATTTGAGAAGAAATCGCGCTAAACCTTGGGTCCGAATTTCAGAGCTTTTTGCGCGATATTTTCGGAGATATGATCTGAGGAAGTTGGTCTTTTTAGAGACTCCTGAATTACATTCAAAACAGGTGACCTGGGAAAAATCGTCATAAATTTCTCTCTGAGAATCGGATTGACATTTCGTAAGAAGGTACAGAAAGAGGACGGACTGTAGTTTCGTGTGTGCATTTTTCAGATCCAAAGGTTGAAACAGTGACTCTTGGCATGTCGTACAAGTTCGCTCTACTGAACTAGTCTATAATCAGGTCACTGTAGGAGATTTGGCATAACTCTTCATTGGAGAATCCAATTGGGGTAAGACTGGTGGCATTGGAAAGAGGACACAGAGAACTACTGCATGTCATAGTTTTGGAGCTTAAAGATCTGAAAGTACAGAGTTACAGTCATTTCAAGATTGAACTCCTAAAATCAAGAAAAAACAAGATGAGGAAGTTTGATGGCAAGGATCCGGTAAATTGGATACGTCAGATGGAGCAATATTTTGATATACATGGTGTACCACTGTTACAAAAGGTATGTATTGCATCTTCATATTTAGAACCGGATCAATTTTTATGGTATAAAGGGATTTGTTCTCGTAAAAGACTTGTTACGTGGTCAATTTTCACGGAGGAAATGATAGCACATTATGAGGATACAAAGAGCAACACCTTCTTTAGAGAAACACCACAA
>APFE030590928.1:108549-129053 GCA_000404065.3 Pinus taeda
CACGGGCTCGTTCGCCCGACCCGCCCGAACGAGATCACCCGAACGACCTGCCCGAACGAGTTCGCACGCACGCCCTCAAACGACTCACTCAAACGAACGGACAAGGGAGAGCCAGGCAAACGAGCTGCACGAATGTGCACAAAGCCAACCTCGAGTCACAACTTAGCATTTTTTGACACGGGCTCGTTCACCCGACCCGCCCGAACGAGTTCACCCGAACGACCCACCCGAACGAGTTCGCATGCACACCCTCAAACGACTCACCCAAACGAACGGACAAGGGAGAGCCGGGCAAACGAGCTGCACGAACGTGCACAAAGCCAACCTCGGGTCACAACTTAGCATTTTTTGACACGGGCTCGTTCGCTCGGGTGCGCCCTTGCCTGACCCGCGTGAACGAGTTCACCCGAACGACCCGCCCGAACGAGTTCGCACGCACGCCCTCAAACGACTCACCTAAACGAATGGACAAGGGAGAGCCGGGAAAACGAGATGCACGAATGTGCACAAAGCCAACCTCAGGTCACAACTTAGCATTTTTTGACACATGCTCGTTCGCCAGGGTGCGCCCTCACCCGACCCGCCCGAACGAGTTCACACGGACGCCCTCGCCTGACCCGCCTGAACGAGTTCACACGGACGCCCTCGTCCGGCCCGCCCGAACGAGTTCACACGGATGCCCTCGCCCAACCTGCCCAAACGAGTTCACACGCACGCCCTCACCCGACCCGCCTGAACGACCCACCCAAACGACTCGCCCGAACGAGTTCGCACGCACGCCTTCAAACGACTCACCCAAACGAACGGAAAAGGAAGAGTCGGGAAAACGAGCTGCACGAACGTGTACAAAGCCAACCTCGGGTCACAACTTAGCATTTTTTGACACGGGCTCATTCGCCCAGGTGCGCCCTCGCCCGACTCGCCCGAACGAGTTCACACGGACGCCCTCGCCCGACCCGCCCGAACGACCCGTCCGAACGAGTTCACACGGACGCCCTCGCCCGGCCTGCCCAAACGAGTTCACACGGACGCCCTCGCCCGACCCGCCCAAACGAGTTCACACGGACGCTCTCGCCCGATCCGTCCAAATGAGTTCACACGCACGCCCTCACCCGACCCGGCAGAACGACCCACCTGAACGACCCGCCCGAACGAGTTCGCACGGACGCCCTCAAACGACTCACCCAAACGAACGGACAAGGAAGAGCCAGGCAAACGAGCTGCACGAACGTGCACAAAGCCAACCTCGGGTCACAACTTAGCATTTTTTGACATGAGCTCGTTATCCCGGGTGCACCCTCGGCCGACCCGTCCGAACGAGTTCACACAGACGCCCTCGCCCGACTCGCCCGAACGAGTTCACATGGACGCCCTCACCCGGCCCGCCCGAACGAGTTCACACGGACGCCCTCGCCCGACCCACCCGAACGAGTTCACACAGAGGCCCTCGCCCGACCTGCCCGAACGAGTTCACACGCACGCCCTCACCCGACCCGCTCGAACGACCCACCCGAACGACCCGCCCGAACGAGTTCGCACGCACGCCCTCAAACGGCTCACCCAAACGAACAGATAAGGGAGAGCCGGGCAAACGAGCTGTGCGAATGTGCACAAAGCCAATCTTAGGTCACAACTTAGCATTTTTTGACACGGGCTCGCCCGGGTGTGCCCTCGCCCGACCCGCCCGAACGAGTTCACACAGACGCCCTCGCCTAGCCTGCCCGAACGAGTTCACACGGACGCCCTCGCCCGACCCGCCCTGTAACGCCCTAGTGTTTCAGCACGGGCGTGCGCCCCTCACTGGGCGAAAAATTGACTAAGTATGGAGTGCGGCATTTCCATGGGGCGACTGTGGACGTGCGGCCAAACGCGGGTGGAGGCAGCCGTGCACACGGCGGGCAGCAACATGGGTGGACGCGCACGATGGGTCGTGCAGAACGCGGGCGATGAACACACATATGCCATGGGAGTATAGCAAGGCGAGTGCACATATGACAGGTCCGAGCGGAGTATAACAGGCGAGCGGACGTAACAGGTGCGTGGGTATAACAGGCCGAGCGAGTTATGGACAGGGGCGCGAGTATACAGGCTGAGCGATATGCATATGGTAGAAGGGGAGTTATACGATGGCTTGGTGGTGGGTATGGCAGCATAAGCCAATCGTTTACAAAGGAGAATGAGGGGTTCCTTGTATGGCGGTTGGGGCGTCGACCATGGGGCTACGCCCAACCCAACCATACGCAAACCTTCATATAAACGCGTGGTGAGACATGGCATTTGAACCATCGAACGGAGCGGCAAAGTGTCATACGGAAGCAGTGGCGCAGTCTACAGCGCGGTCTTGCGTTGAGGACGGTTGTGCAGCGGACGGGTGATGCGCCCGCCGGTCAGGCAGTGAGAACGGGCACAAGGTTGGCACGGACGGTGGAACGCACGAAGGCGTCCGCCCGAGCGCTAATACGTTGTGGTGGTGTGTTGTTGGGCAGCAGTGCGCATGGGCACCCACCCACCGAAGTGCTGAATGGTTGACACAGTGAACGCGGGTTGGAACGAGCGCGGGTCGTGCCAGGCACGTCCACTCGTTTGGGATTACGTTTGCTGTTGTAACTTGGTTAGGCAAGGCAGACCGCCGTGCGCTCTTGCACAGGCGGGCGCCCGCCTGGGTATAACGCCGGATGAGCGTGGACTCCCGGTCATTGTAATCTCTCAAAAATATAATAAAAGAAGATTTATTATATGCATTCGGTGTTCTTGGCTTTATGTTTATCATTTCTATTATAATGATTTTCCGCACATTATAATTTAACAAAGAAGATTTAATAAAGTGTAAGGCGTAGTTCGTAAAACACTCAACCATGAAACGGGTGAGTCGTTTAGGCGGTGCCGCACCCGCCAAACTGAGGAAAAAAATGTTGGGGGCGTGACAGGTGGTATCAGAGTTGATCGAGGGTTGGAAAGGCTGAATGATAAACGACAAGAACGAAGATGTATGCAGGTTATGGAGAAATCATGGATGAACATTCTGGGTTTCGTAGACTTGGTGGTTCATGGGAAGACCACTCAAGCTCTTGTGGACACAGGGACCACCCATAACTTCATGACGACACGGTTGGCTACAGCTATTGGACTGACGATTCTCCCATCCAACATGGAGGTCAAGGCAGTGAACTCTAATGCCAAGGTGACGGGTTTGGCACACGAAGTGCCGGTACAAGTAGGAAACTAGACGGGTCAGTTGGACTTCACGGTGATGAAGATGAACGACTTCGACGTAATACTTGGACAGGACTTCTTGAAGGGAAACAAGGCTATTGTTGTCCCCTTCTACGATGAGGTGATGCTGGTTGGAGAGACATGGACTTGGACTTTTCCCACACATAGGAAAAGGAGGGAGGTCAATGTGCAGCATGTTTCTGCACTAAGTTTGGAGAAAGCTATGAAGGACTTAGACGTGGAGACATATGCAGTGGTGTGCAAAGGATTCGAAGGTGATGAAGTGGGGATGCCTATTTCAGCTGAGATATCTGATGTGCTTGCCGAATATGCAGATTTCATGCCTGATGAGCTTCCAAAGAAGCTTCCACCAAGGCGTGCGGTGGACCACAGTATTGAGCTTGAACCAGGGAAGGAACCCCCGGCTAAAGCACCTTATCGGTTGTCTGGACCTGAGTTGGAGGAGTTGAAACGGCAGCTAAAGGAGTTAGCTGATGCAGGTTTCATTAGACCTTCAAGGTCCCCATATGGAGCTCCAGTATTATTCCAGCGAAAGAAGGATAGCAATGAGCTAAGGATGTGCTGTGACTACCGTGCACTGAACAAGCAGACAATGAGAAACAGGTATCCTTTGCCATTGGCTGCAGATTGCTTCGACAAGCTTGCGAAGGTTCAAGTGTTTTCTAAGCTAGACTTGAGGCATGGTTACTATCAGGTGCGGATTGCCGAAGGAGACGAGAAGAAAACCACAATCGTAACAAGGTATGGCAGTTTTGAGTTCCTTGTTATGCCGTTTGGGTTATGCAATGCTCCTGCGACATTTTGTACTTTGATGAATGATGTACTACAACCGTACTTGGACTCGTTCGTGGTGGTATACCTGGACGATATAGTGGTTTACAGTGATAACATGGAGGATCATAAGAAACACTTGACGATGGTTTTCGAGGCACTGAGGGAGAACCAGTTGTTCTTGAAAAAGTCTAAGTGTGTGTTTGCTCAGACAGAGATACCGTTCCTTGGGCACATCGTTGGACAGGGGTACATACGGATGGAGCCGAGCAAAGTGAAGGCTATCGAAGACTGGGTTGAACCGAAGAATGTCCATGATATGAGGGTGTTTTTGGGCATGACCAACTACCAACGGAAGTTCGTAGAAGGTTACTCCAAAGTAACATCGGCACTGATAGACCTACTGAAAAAGGACAAGAGGTGGTGTTGGACGGAGGAATGTCAAAAGGCATTCGATGAGTTGAAGAGACGGATGGTTACGACACCGATACTAAAGTTGCCTGACTTCGAGAGATCGTTCGAGGTACACACAGATGCTTCTGATTTTGCCATAGGAGGGGTTCTTATGGAGGATGGTCATCCGGTGGCTTACGAGAGTCAGAAGTTGCAGGATAGAGAACGGAGGTATCCGGTCCATGAGAAGGAGACGACTACCATCATCCATTGTCTTCACATATGGAGGCACTACTTGGTAGGGAAGCCTTTTTTTGTCAAGACTGACAACGTAGCAGCTAGTTATTTTGCATCACAACCGAAGCTTTCTGCGAAGCAAGCTCATTGGCAAGACTTCTTGGCAGAGTTCGACATGTCTATTGAGTATAGACCGGGTATACACAATGTGTTGGCAGATGCCCTTAGCAGGAAGGGACAACTTGCACCATTGGATGGAGAAGACCAGGCAGCGAGGAGTAGGAGTCAAATTCAGATGTCGGAAGAGATGCAAAATAGACTAAAGGAAAGCGTGGAGACCGATACTTTAGCGCAGAATATAGAGAAGTAGATAAAGGAGGGAAAGACCCGCAGGTTCTTTCTACGAGATGATTACTTGTTCTTTGGGAGCCGAATCTATGTTCCAAAGACATCTGGTCTTAGGAGGCACCTCTTGAAAGAGTGCCACGATTCTCCATGGGCTGGCCACCCAGGGCAGCGTCGTTCTTTGGCATTGTTGGATAGAGGGTTCTTTTGGGAGAAGATGAGGGAGGAAATGGAGGAGTATGTGCACACATGCATCATTTGTCAGCAGGACAAATCGGACCATCAGAGGCAAGGAGGACTATTGCAGCCTTTACCTATTCCAGAGAGGCCATGGACGAGCGTCTCTATGGACTTCATTGTCTCACTACCGCAGGTTCAGGGGTATAATGGGATTATGGTCGTTGTCGATCGTTTTTCCAAGTATGTTGTCTTCGTTCCGACGAAGGTACCATGTGGAGCTGAGCGTACTGCCGAGATGTTCTTCAAGAACGTGGTGAAGTATTGGGGCATGCCGCTGAGTATCGTGTGTGACAGAGATACATGATTTACAGGGAGGTTTTGGATGACCTTGTTCAAGATAGTTGGGACAGAGTTGCTGATGAGTTCGAGTTACCATCCACAGACAGATGGGTAGACCGAGCATATCAACGCACTGCTGGAGGACTACTTGAGACACTATGTCATGGCTGATCAGAAGAATTGGCCCGAACTCTTGGATATTGCTCAGTTTAGCTACAATATTCAAAAGAGTTCCGCGACGGGGTATAGTCCATTTGAGTTGGTGAATGGACAGATGCCGGTTGCACCGCACACCGTTGAGACGACAGGTCGGATGAGGAGTCCTCATGTGAAGAGATTCATGAAGGCTTGGGAGGAGACCTTAGAGTTTGCACAGTTGCGCTTGCACGAAGCTTCAAGGAGAATGAAAAAATTTTCTGATTGTGGGAGACGGGATGCACAGTTCAGTGTGGGAGATATGGTGTTTCTCAGGATTACCAGAGAGCAATGGCAGCCAGCCAAGGGGACTACTGCCAAGTTGCAACGGAAGTACGAGGGACCATTTCGTGTGGAGAAACGAGTAGGGGAGGTTGCTTACAAGCTGGAGCTTCCGCACCATATGCACATGAGACATCCAGTTTTTCATGTAAGTCAGTTGAAGAGATGCAGGCTTGACTCAGACCATCCAGAGAGAGTTGAATCCCCGAGAGGACCAGCTGGGATAGTGGACAAACCAGGTTTGGAGTTGGAGAAGATACTGAGTTATCGGACTATAGGCCTTGGTTTCCACCAGAGACGGGAGTACCTTGTCAGATGGAAGGGAGCACTAGAGGAAGAAAGTTGGGAAACGGAGGATTCACTATGGAGATGGAAGAGGAATATTGCGAGATTCGAACGAAGGGTACTTAGGAGTGCAGGATTGTCGAGGGCGACAATGATTTCCAGTGGGGGAGGATGTAACGCCCTAGTGTTTCAGCAGGGGCGTGCGCCCCTCACCGGGTGAAAAATCGACTAAGTATGGAGCGCAGCGTTTCCATGGGGCGACCATGGACGTGCGGGCAAACGCGGGTGGAGGCAGGCGTGCACACGCCGGGCAGCAACACGGGTGGATGCGCACGATGGGTCATGCGGAACGCGGGCGGTGAACACACATAGGCCACGGGAGTATAGCAGGGCGAGCGCACATATGACAGGTCCGAGCGGAGTATAACAGGCGAGCAGACATAACAGGCGCACAGGTATAACAGGCCGAGCGAGTTATGGACAGGCGTGCGAGTATACAGGTCGAGCGATATGCATATGGCAGAAGGGGAGTTATACGATGGCATGGTGGTGGGTATGGCGGCATAAGCTGACTGTTTACAAAGGAGAATGAGGGGTTCCTTGTATGGCGGTTGGGGCGTCGACCATGGGGCTATTCCCAACCCAACCATACGCAAACCTTCATATAAACTCGCGGTGAGACATGGCATTTGAACCATCGAACGGAGCGGCGAAGTTTCATACGGAAGCGGTGGCGCAGTCTACAGCGCGGTCTTGCGTTGAGGACGGTTGTGCAGTGGACGGGTGATGCGCCCACCGGTCGGGCAGTGAGCACGGGCACAAGGTTGGCACAGGTGGTGGAACGCATGAAGGCATTCTCCCGAGCGCTAACACGTTGTGGTGGTGTGTGGTTGGGCAGCGGTGCGCATGGGCACCCGCCCACCGAAGTGTTGAACGGTTGACACGGTGAACGCGGGTTGGAACGAGCGTGGGTCGTGCCGGGCGTGCCCACTCGTTTGGGATTACGTTTGCTGTTGTAACTTGGTTAGGCAAGGCAGACCGCCGTGCACTCTTGCATAGGTGGGCGCCCGCTTGGGTATAACGCCGGATGAGCATGGACTCCCGGTCATTGTAATCTCTCAAAAATATAATAAAAGAAGATTTATTATATGCATTCGGTGTTCTTGGATTTATGTTTATCATTGCTATTATAATGATTTTCCACACATTATAATTTAACAAAGAAGATTTAATAAAGTGTAAGGCATAGTTCGTAAAACACTCAACCATGAAACGCGCGAGTCGTTTAGGCGGTGTCGCACCCGGCCATCTAAGGAAAAAAAATGTTGGGGGCGTGACACGCCCGAACGAGTTCACACGGACGCCCTCGCCCGACCCGCCCGAACGAGTTCACACGCACGCCCTCATCTGACCCGCCCGAACGACCCACCTGAACGACCCGCCCGAATGAGTTCGCATGCACGCCCTCAAACGACTCACCCAAACGAACGGACAAGGGAGAGCCGGGCAAACGAGCTGCACGAACATGGACAAAGCCAACCTCGGGTTACAACTTGGCATTTTTTAGCACAGGCTCGTTCGCCTGGGTGCGCCCTTGCCCGACCCGCCCAAACGAGTTCACACAGACACCCTCGCCCGACCCGCTCGAACGAGTTCACACGGACACCCTCGCCCGGCCTGCCCGAACGAGTTCACACGGACGCCCTCGCCTGACCCGCCCTGTACCGCCCTCGGGAAGTCATCGCCAACGCGCCGCGCGCACGATGGGTTGTGTCATCCCGGGCGAGCGTTGGGCGACCCGGGCGGGCGTGCACGGTGGGTCGGCAACCGGGCGGGTGCACGTAGGCGGGCGTGCATGGTGGGTCGAACGACCGGGCGGTGACCATGCACGACATGCTAGAGACGGGCAGGCGCACACGAGGTGAGAGCGCACGGCAAGTTGGGTAGTACGGCGGATGTGAACGACGCACGGGCGTTGGGCGCACATGGCGGATGGGCAAGTCATGGCAGCGTTCAACCGACCGGGCGGGCAAAGACAAAACAGGAACGCATTGGGCGGACGTGCACAGGAAGCGTGCACACCGAACGCCGGAACGACAGTGACCATGACGTGTAGACAGATGCGGTGAAGAGGTAGGCATACGCCGGGCGAGCAAAGCGGGTGGACTGTGCACGACGGGTCATGCGGAATGTTGAACGAACGAACGTGCGGGCAAACGCGGGTGAAGGCAGGCACACACGCCGGGCAGCAAGGCGGGTGGACGCGCACAATGGGTCGTGCGGGACGTGGAACAGCGGACAGCAAACGCATACACGCCACGGGAGTATAACAGCCGAGCACACATATGAACAGGTCCGAGCGGGAGTATAACAGGCGAGCGGCATAACAGGCGCGCGGATGGAACAGGCCGAGTGGAGTTATGGCAGGCGCGTGGGTATACAGGCCGAGCGGAGGTGCATACAGCGAAAGGGAGTTATACGATGGCATGGCGGATGGGTATGGCGGATAGGCCGACCGTTTAACATAAGGAATGAGGGGTTCCTTGTATAGTGGTTGGGGCGTCGGCCATGGGGCTACGCCCAACCCAACCATACGCAAACCTTCATATAAACATGCGATGAGACTTGGCATTTGGAGGCAAGCAATTCACTCGATCCTTCGGTGAGGACGCACAGCGAAGTGCACAGTTCCTTTCAACGCTCAAGGGGGAAAACGCATGAGCGCATAGCTCATGCGTTGGTTGAAGAAGTGTTTCGCTCGGTCGATGGTGGATTGGAAACAGTACGAAGTTCGGTCGAATTGTGGAGAGTTGTGCAGGTTATCCGAGCGTCTTGGTGGCTGGTCGGGAAGCACCCGATCGTTGTAATTGATGCAGATTCTCGTATGTATAAAAAGAGACTAAGTGTGGCTCGATTCGGTGAGCACACGGGTCGATTGTAATATTGTAAAATTCTGATATTTTATATATATTCGGGCAGACTTTTTGGGAGTTTCCCCTCCCTTTATATCGTTGCAATTCTTATTTATATTGTTGTATATAATGATTAAGTATGGGCCATCATTGATATAAAGGATAAAGCATTTTAACTTAGTTGAGAAACACAAGCTAATTTTTGGTTGTGAATTAGGCGTAGTCCTCACACTTGAGTATTGGTAAAAAGAAAAAGTGGGGTGGTGCCGCACCCCGCCGCCTCGGTTGAAAGACTACCAAAGGGTTGGGGGCGTGGCAGGTGGTATCAGAGCGTATACCTTCACCGAAGTGAAGGCGGTATTGAAGCATACACACCGGTTACAGGTGGAATCAAGCAGATATCCAGGTTAACGGAGGAGTGGCCGTGGAGACAGGTTCTTGCAGGGAAAGAGGTTGATGAAACACTCTAAGTGTGGCATCAAGGACTTGGGTTGCAGGTGAAGCTGGTGCATGGTCGAAACTCGGTTACAAAGGCGAAGGAGATTAGCGATGGTAGAATCAAATGCTGGGTCTACTCGTAGTCATGTGGATACTTTTGACTTGATGCAGAGAATTATAGAAAGAGTGGATTTCTTGGAAGCTCACTTTGGGGATAAGTTTGATCTTATTGTGGAGGAGCATAAGACATTCTTGAAGACGAAGGAGGAGCTTGATGAACTCCGAAATCAGTGAGAGTACACTGATTTGGTGTTCAGCTAGAGTACACTGATTTGGTGTGTACACAGCTTGAACATAAGGTCAAGGACGTGGAAACTTCAAGGGACCAGGGTCTAGCAGAGATCACGGACTTGAAGAAAGCTCTTGACAATGGCAAGGACGAGATAGTGGTATTGAAGAAGGCAGTGAGACATGGCTCGGGAGGAGGAATGCCTCATGTCAAGGTCAAAGAACTGGATTCGTTCGATGGTACAAGAAGTGCGAAAACACTTGGTAACTTCTTGTGGGACATGGAGCAATACCTGGAGAGATTGGGTCTGTCCGATGATGAGACCAAAGTCAAGGTTGCAGCTCAGTTCCTGAAAAAGATGCCAAGATGTGGTGGAGAAGAAGAATGGACCAGGTTGCAAACAGAAGTGTTGCCGACATTACTTCTTGGTATGACATGAAAGGAGTCTTGCAGGCCCATTTTAGTCCTCAGGATGAAACTTGGGAAGTGAGGACAAAGACAAAATTCATAAAGCA
The DNA here is from genome assembly GCA_000404065.3 of Pinus taeda. Lineage (NCBI taxonomy): Eukaryota > Viridiplantae > Streptophyta > Pinopsida > Pinales > Pinaceae > Pinus > Pinus taeda. The sequence goes on from APFE030590928.1 coordinate 118,965, forward strand.
GACCGGGAACCTTCAGACGTATCAAAGGGAATTTGCAAGTGTTGTCCTTGAGTTACCTGACATGGCAGAGAAGGATAAGGTATTCAACTTCATTATTGGGTTGAAACCTTGGGCTCGTAATGAGGTGAAGAGGCAGAGGATCAGGACACTTGAAGAAGCCTTTGCTGTGGTCGACAGGCTGGTTGAACATTATGATGAGACTTCCGATGACAAGAAGAAGAAGTCTGATAAGCAGAAAGAAAGGAAGAAGGAAGAAACTTCGAAGTCTGATGATTCGAAGGGGAAAAAGCCTTTGAAATGTTGGATTTGTGCAGGGCCACATACGGTGAAGACTTGTCCTTCTAGACCGAAGGTGGCTGCCATAACACAATCCAATGCAAAGGAGGAAGGTGCTTCTGTTGGGATGATGCAGGTACTTAGTACAGCTTCTACTACGGAGGCACTCTCTCGGAGGGATCCCGAGAGGAATCAGTTGGAATATGTCCGGATGAAAGTGGGAGATGCCGACATACTCACTATGGTAGATAGTGGGGCTTCTCACAATTTCATGGGAGAGGACACCGCAAGGAAAGTTGGGTTGAAGTATGTACCTATCAAGGCACATATGAAGACAGTGAACTCACCACCGAATGAAGTCTTAGGTGTGGCTAAGAAAGTGGATGTTACACTTGGTGGTTGGACCGGGAAGGTAGACTTCACCATCGTGAGAATTGATGACTATGAAGCCGTGCTTGGGATGGAATTTATGAAATAGTATGATGAAATGATCGTTCCACACTTGAAAAAGCTGTACATATATGATGGAAGGGAAGAGGTGCCCATAGGTGTGCCTACCTTTGGGGTCACTAGGCCGAACCATGAAGTGGCAACTATGTAGGTGAGGAGTGATGGAGATATGGAGGAGATGTGTAAGCATTTGTCCAAGGCTGAGACAACACTTACCGCGCAGTCCTTAGTTATCAAGACACTCTCAGATAGCATCTTGGATTTGAAAAGAAGGCTATAAGTGATCGAGGATGAAGAGGACGAACCATACATGAGACCAGGTGAAGACCAGGTGACCTACATGCAGAGATTGGAGGTCGAAGATCCTGATAGATGGATCGAGATGATTAGTGAGGGAGAGCCTAAAGGCTCCCATCCCTCTACATCTTCTTAGTCTGACAAGAAGATGGGGCTCATTGTTAGCTGCTCATGACAATGAGTTCCCTAAGCTATGGAGCAGGTTATGATGGTGCAGGGATGGTTGGCATCTAGCATCATGACATGTTGCAGATGGATGGAGTTTTCTTCATGGACCTGAGCATGGATGAATTCTGATGGAGTTCAGGATGTGACAGAGGTTTGGGAAATGACTGATGATGACATGGGGATGTTCACTCTCATTGTTTGAGCATGATGGTTGGACTGATCACCCGACTAAGTTCACACATGGGGTCGCGAAGTGTGCAGAGATGTGTCGACATTAGGAGGAGTCTCATAACAGCTGAGCACTTAGAACGACATGGAGATGTGTGTGATGGGGTCTCATAACAGATGAGCACCTTGAACACTTGGTAAGTGTTCTCTTGGAACACTTGATGACTGAATGACATGATGGAGGACATTGTTACAGTGGGGATGCAACTTGGTGATTGAAAGGATCAACCTTTCACGATGATAGCAGCTTGGAGACATTGTAGCAGTTGGCTGGATCATGGACGTTGGTTGCTTGGTGGCACTTAGTCACTTGATGGAGGTACGATGGATGCTTGGAGTTGGGGGTTGTTGAGGACGACAATGACTTCAGGTGGAGGAGGATGTACCGCCCTCGGGAAGTCATCGCCAATGCGTCGGGCACACGATGGGTTGTGTCGTCCCGGGCGGGCGTTGGGCGACCCGGGCGGGCGTGCATGGTGGGTCGGCAACCGGGCGGGCGCACGTAGGCGGGCGTGCACGGTGGGTCGAATGACCGAGCGGTGACCACGCACAACATGCTAGAGACGGGCGGGCGCACACGAGGTGAGAGCGCACGGCAACTTGGGTAGTCGAGCGGATGTGAACGACGCACAGGCGTTGGGTGCACATGGCGGACAGGCAAGTCATGGCAGCGTTCAACCGACCGGGCGGGCAAAGACAAAACAGGAACACGTTGGGCGGACATGCACGGGTAGCGTGCACGCCGAACGCCAGAACGACAGTGACCATGACATGAAGACAGACGCGGTGAAGAGGCAGGCATATGCCGGGCGAGCAACATGGGTGGACTGTGCACGACGGGTCGTGTAGAACGCTGAATGAACAAACGTGCGGGCAAATGCGGGTGAAGGCAGGCGCACACACCGGGCAGCAACGCGGGTGGACGCGCATGATGGGTCATGTGGGATGCGGAACAACGGACAGTGAACGCATACACGCCATGGGAGTATAACAGCCGAGCGCACATATGAACAGGTCCGAGCGGGAGTATAACAGGCGAGCGGCATAACAGGCACGCGGATGGAACAGGTCAAGCAGAGTTATGGCAGGTGCGTGGGTATACCGGCCGAGCGGAGGTGCATACAACGAAGGGGAGTTATACAATGGCATGGCGGATGGGTATGGCAGATAGGCCGACCGTTTAACATAAGGAATGAGGGGTTCCTTGTATGGCGGTTGGGGCGTCGGCCATGGGGCTACGGCCAACCCAACCATACGCAAACCTTCATATAAACATGCGATGAGACTTGGCATTTGAACCATCGAACGGAGCGGCGAAGTTTCATACGGAAGCGGTGGCGCAGTCTACAGCGCGGTCTTGCGTTGAGGACGGTTGTGCAGTGGACGGGTGATGCGCCCACTGGTCGGGCAGTGAGCACGGGCACAAGGTTGGCACAGGTGGTGGAACGCATGAAGGCATTCTCCCGAGCGCTAACACGTTGTGGTGGTGTGTGGTTGGGCAGCGGTGCGCATGGGCACCCGCCCACCGAAGTGTTGAACGGTTGACACGGTGAACGCGGGTTGGAACGAGCGTGGGTCGTGCCGGGCGTGCCCACTCGTTTGGGATTACGTTTGCTGTTGTAACTTGGTTAGGCAAGGCAGACCGCCGTGCACTCTTGCATAGGTGGGCGCCCGCTTGGGTATAACGCCGGATGAGCGTGGACTCCCGGTCATTGTAATCTCTCAAAAATATAATAAAAGAAGATTTATTATATGCATTCGGTGTTCTTGGATTTATGTTTATCATTGCTATTATAATGATTTTCCACACATTATAATTTAACAAAGAAGATTTAATAAAGTGTAAGGCGTAGTTCGTAAAACACTCAACCATGAAACGCGCGAGTCGTTTAGGCGGTGTCGCACCCGGCCATCTAAGGAAAAAAAATGTTGGGGGCGTGACACGCCCGAACGAGTTCACACGGACGCCCTCGCCCGACCCGCCCGAACGAGTTCACACGCACGCCCTCATCTGACCCGCCCGAACGACCCACCTGAACGACCCGCCCGAATGAGTTCGCATGCACGCCCTCAAACGACTCACCCAAACGAACGGACAAGGGAGAGCCGGGCAAACGAGCTGCACGAACATGGACAAAGCCAACCTCGGGTTACAACTTGGCATTTTTTAGCACAGGCTCGTTCGCCTGGGTGCGCCCTTGCCCGACCCGCCCAAACGAGTTCACACAGACACCCTCGCCCGACCCGCTCGAACGAGTTCACACGGACACCCTCGCCCGGCCTGCCCGAACGAGTTCACACGGACGCCCTCGCCTGACCCGCCCTGTACCGCCCTCGGGAAGTCATCGCCAACGCGCCGCGCGCACGATGGGTTGTGTCATCCCGGGCGAGCGTTGGGCGACCCGGGCGGGCGTGCACGGTGGGTCGGCAACCGGGCGGGTGCACGTAGGCGGGCGTGCATGGTGGGTCGAACGACCGGGCGGTGACCATGCACGACATGCTAGAGACGGGCAGGCGCACACGAGGTGAGAGCGCACGGCAAGTTGGGTAGTACGGCGGATGTGAACGACGCACGGGCGTTGGGCGCACATGGCGGATGGGCAAGTCATGGCAGCGTTCAACCGACCGGGCGGGCAAAGACAAAACAGGAACGCATTGGGCGGACGTGCACAGGAAGCGTGCACACCGAACGCCGGAACGACAGTGACCATGACGTGTAGACAGATGCGGTGAAGAGGTAGGCATACGCCGGGCGAGCAAAGCGGGTGGACTGTGCACGACGGGTCATGCGGAATGTTGAACGAACGAACGTGCGGGCAAACGCGGGTGAAGGCAGGCACACACGCCGGGCAGCAAGGCGGGTGGACGCGCACAATGGGTCGTGCGGGACGTGGAACAGCGGACAGCAAACGCATACACGCCACGGGAGTATAACAGCCGAGCACACATATGAACAGGTCCGAGCGGGAGTATAACAGGCGAGCGGCATAACAGGCGCGCGGATGGAACAGGCCGAGTGGAGTTATGGCAGGCGCGTGGGTATACAGGCCGAGCGGAGGTGCATACAGCGAAAGGGAGTTATACGATGGCATGGCGGATGGGTATGGCGGATAGGCCGACCGTTTAACATAAGGAATGAGGGGTTCCTTGTATAGTGGTTGGGGCGTCGGCCATGGGGCTACGCCCAACCCAACCATACGCAAACCTTCATATAAACATGCGATGAGACTTGGCATTTGGAGGCAAGCAATTCACTCGATCCTTCGGTGAGGACGCACAGCGAAGTGCACAGTTCCTTTCAACGCTCAAGGGGGAAAACGCATGAGCGCATAGCTCATGCGTTGGTTGAAGAAGTGTTTCGCTCGGTCGATGGTGGATTGGAAACAGTACGAAGTTCGGTCGAATTGTGGAGAGTTGTGCAGGTTATCCGAGCGTCTTGGTGGCTGGTCGGGAAGCACCCGATCGTTGTAATTGATGCAGATTCTCGTATGTATAAAAAGAGACTAAGTGTGGCTCGATTCGGTGAGCACACGGGTCGATTGTAATATTGTAAAATTCTGATATTTTATATATATTCGGGCAGACTTTTTGGGAGTTTCCCCTCCCTTTATATCGTTGCAATTCTTATTTATATTGTTGTATATAATGATTAAGTATGGGCCATCATTGATATAAAGGATAAAGCATTTTAACTTAGTTGAGAAACACAAGCTAATTTCTGGTTGTGAATTAGGCGTAGTCCTCACACTTGAGTATTGGTAAAAAGAAAAAGTGGGGTGGTGCCGCACCCCGCCGCCTCGGTTGAAAGACTACCAAAGGGTTGGGGGCGTGGCAGGTGGTATCAGAGCGTATACCTTCACCGAAGTGAAGGCGGTATTGAAGCATACACACCGGTTACAGGTGGAATCAAGCAGATATCCAGGTTAACGGAGGAGTGGCCGTGGAGACAGGTTCTTGCAGGGAAAGAGGTTGATGAAACACTCTAAGTGTGGCATCAAGGACTTGGGTTGCAGGTGAAGCTGGTGCATGGTCGAAACTCGGTTACAAAGGCGAAGGAGATTAGCGATGGTAGAATCAAATGCTGGGTCTACTCGTAGTCATGTGGATACTTTTGACTTGATGCAGAGAATTATAGAAAGAGTGGATTTCTTGGAAGCTCACTTTGGGGATAAGTTTGATCTTATTGTGGAGGAGCATAAGACATTCTTGAAGACGAAGGAGGAGCTTGATGAACTCCGAAATCAGTGAGAGTACACTGATTTGGTGTTCAGCTAGAGTACACTGATTTGGTGTGTACACAGCTTGAACATAAGGTCAAGGACGTGGAAACTTCAAGGGACCAGGGTCTAGCAGAGATCACGGACTTGAAGAAAGCTCTTGACAATGGCAAGGACGAGATAGTGGTATTGAAGAAGGCAGTGAGACATGGCTCGGGAGGAGGAATGCCTCATGTCAAGGTCAAAGAACTGGATTCGTTCGATGGTACAAGAAGTGCGAAAACACTTGGTAACTTCTTGTGGGACATGGAGCAATACCTGGAGAGATTGGGTCTGTCCGATGATGAGACCAAAGTCAAGGTTGCAGCTCAGTTCCTGAAAAAGATGCCAAGATGTGGTGGAGAAGAAGAATGGACCAGGTTGCAAACAGAAGTGTTGCCGACATTACTTCTTGGGATGACATGAAAGGAGTCTTGCAGGCCCATTTTAGTCCTCAGGATGAAACTTGGGAAGTGAGGACAAAGACAAAATTCATAAAGCAGACCGGGAACCTTCAGACGTATCAAAGGGAATTTGCAAGTGTTGTCCTTGAGTTACCTGACATGGCAGAGAAGGATAAGGTATTCAACTTCATTATTGGGTTGAAACCTTGGGCTCGTAATGAGGTGAAGAGGCAGAGGATCAGGACACTTGAAGAAGCCTTTGCTGTGGTCGACAGGCTGGTTGAACATTATGATGAGACTTCTGATGACAAGAAGAAGAAGTCTGATAAGCAGAAAGAAAGGAAGAAGGAAGAAACTTCGAAGTCTGATGATTCGAAGGGGAAAAAGCCTTTGAAATGTTGGATTTGTGCAGGGCCACATACGGTGAAGACTTGTCCTTCTAGACCGAAGGTGGCTGCCATAACACAATCCAATGCAAAGGAGGAAGGTGCTTCTGTTGGGATGATGCAGGTACTTAGTACAGCTTCTACTACGGAGGCACTCTCTCGGAGGGATCCCGAGAGGAATCAGTTGGAATATGTCCGGATGAAAGTGGGAGATGCCGACATACTCACTATGGTAGATAGTGGGGCTTCTCACAATTTCATGGGAGAGGACACCGCAAGGAAAGTTGGGTTGAAGTATGTACCTATCAAGGCACATATGAAGACAGTGAACTCACCACCGAATGAAGTCTTAGGTGTGGCTAAGAAAGTGGATGTTACACTTGGTGGTTGGACCGGGAAGGTAGACTTCACCATCGTGAGAATTGATGACTATGAAGCCGTGCTTGGGATGGAATTTATGAAATAGTATGATGAAATGATCGTTCCACACTTGAAAAAGCTGTACATATATGATGGAAGGGAAGAGGTGCCCATAGGTGTGCCTACCTTTGGGGTCACTAGGCCGAACCATGAAGTGGCAACTATGTAGGTGAGGAGTGATGGAGATATGGAGGAGATGTGTAAGCATTTGTCCAAGGCTGAGACAACACTTACCGCGCAGTCCTTAGTTATCAAGACACTCTCAGATAGCATCTTGGATTTGAAAAGAAGGCTATAAGTGATCGAGGATGAAGAGGACGAACCATACATGAGACCAGGTGAAGACCAGGTGACCTACATGCAGAGATTGGAGGTCGAAGATCCTGATAGATGGATCGAGATGATTAGTGAGGGAGAGCCTAAAGGCTCCCATCCCTCTACATCTTCTTAGTCTGACAAGAAGATGGGGCTCATTGTTAGCTGCTCATGACAATGAGTTCCCTAAGCTATGGAGCAGGTTATGATGGTGCAGGGATGGTTGGCATCTAGCATCATGACATGTTGCAGATGGATGGAGTTTTCTTCATGGACCTGAGCATGGATGAATTCTGATGGAGTTCAGGATGTGACAGAGGTTTGGGAAATGACTGATGATGACATGGGGATGTTCACTCTCATTGTTTGAGCATGATGGTTGGACTGATCACCCGACTAAGTTCACACATGGGGTCGCGAAGTGTGCAGAGATGTGTCGACATTAGGAGGAGTCTCATAACAGCTGAGCACTTAGAACGACATGGAGATGTGTGTGATGGGGTCTCATAACAGATGAGCACCTTGAACACTTGGTAAGTGTTCTCTTGGAACACTTGATGACTGAATGACATGATGGAGGACATTGTTACAGTGGGGATGCAACTTGGTGATTGAAAGGATCAACCTTTCACGATGATAGCAGCTTGGAGACATTGTAGCAGTTGGCTGGATCATGGACGTTGGTTGCTTGGTGGCACTTAGTCACTTGATGGAGGTACGATGGATGCTTGGAGTTGGGGGTTGTTGAGGACGACAATGACTTCAGGTGGAGGAGGATGTACCGCCCTCGGGAAGTCATCGCCAATGCGTCGGGCACACGATGGGTTGTGTCGTCCCGGGCGGGCGTTGGGCGACCCGGGCGGGCGTGCATGGTGGGTCGGCAACCGGGCGGGCGCACGTAGGCGGGCGTGCACGGTGGGTCGAATGACCGAGCGGTGACCACGCACAACATGCTAGAGACGGGCGGGCGCACACGAGGTGAGAGCGCACGGCAACTTGGGTAGTCGAGCGGATGTGAACGACGCACAGGCGTTGGGTGCACATGGCGGACAGGCAAGTCATGGCAGCGTTCAACCGACCGGGCGGGCAAAGACAAAACAGGAACACGTTGGGCGGACATGCACGGGTAGCGTGCACGCCGAACGCCAGAACGACAGTGACCATGACATGAAGACAGACGCGGTGAAGAGGCAGGCATATGCCGGGCGAGCAACATGGGTGGACTGTGCACGACGGGTCGTGTAGAACGCTGAATGAACAAACGTGCGGGCAAATGCGGGTGAAGGCAGGCGCACACACCGGGCAGCAACGCGGGTGGACGCGCATGATGGGTCATGTGGGATGCGGAACAACGGACAGTGAACGCATACACGCCATGGGAGTATAACAGCCGAGCGCACATATGAACAGGTCCGAGCGGGAGTATAACAGGCGAGCGGCATAACAGGCGCGCGGATGGAACAGGTCAAGCAGAGTTATGGCAGGTGCGTGGGTATACCGGCCGAGCGGAGGTGCATACAACGAAGGGGAGTTATACAATGGCATGGCGGATGGGTATGGCAGATAGGCCGACCGTTTAACATAAGGAATGAGGGGTTCCTTGTATGGCGGTTGGGGCGTCGGCCATGGGGCTACGGCCAACCCAACCATACGCAAACCTTCATATAAACATGCGATGAGACTTGGCATTTGGAGGCAAGCAATTCACTCGATATTTCGGTGAGGACGCACAACGAAGTGCACAGTTCCTTTCAACGCTCAAGGGGGAAACACGCATGAGCGCATAGCTCATGCGCTGGTTGAAGAAGTGTTTCGCTCGGTCGATGGTGGATTGGAAACGGTACGAAGTTCGGACGAATTGTGGAGAGTTGTGCAAGTTATCCGAGCGTCTTGGTGGCTGGTCGGGCAGCACCCGCTCGTTGTAATTGATGCAGATTCTCGTATGTATAAAAAGATACTAAGTGTGGCTCGATTCGGTGAGCACACGGGTCGATTGTAATATTGTAAAATTATGATATTTTATATATATTCGGGCAGACTTTTCTGGAGTTGCCCCTCCCTTTATATCGTTGCAATTCTTATTTATATTGCTGTTGATAATGATTAGGTATGGGCCATCATTGATATAAAGGATAAAGCATTTTAACTTAGTTGAGAGACACAAGCTAAGTTCTGGTTGTGAATTAGGCGTAGTCCTCACACTTGAGTATTGGTAAAAAGAAAAAGTGGGGTGGTGCCACACCCCGCCGCCTCGGTTGAAAGACGACCAAAGGGTTGGGGGTGTGACACGCCCGAACGAGTTCACACGCACGCCCTCACCTGACCCGCCCGAACAACCCACTCGAACGACCCGGCCGAACGCGTTCGCACGCACGCCCTCAAACGACTCACCCAAACGAACGGACAAGGGAGAGCCGGGAAAACGAGCTGCACGAACGTGCACAAAGCCAACGTCGGGTCACAACTTAGCATTTTTTGACACGGGCTCGTTCGCCCGGGTGTGCCCTCGCCCGACCCGCCTGAACGAGTTCACCCGAATGACCCGCCCAAATGAGCTCGCACGCACGCCCTCAAACAACTCACCCAAACGAAGGGACAAGGGAGAGCCGGGCAAACGAGCTGCACGAATGTGGACAAAGCCAACCTCGGGTCACAACTTAGCATTTTTTGACACGGGCTCGTTCGCCCGGGTGCGCCCTCGCCCAACCCACACGAACGAGTTCACACGGACGCCCTCGCCCGACCTGACCGAACGACCCGCCCGAACGAGTTCACACGGACGCCCACGCCCAGTCTGCTCGAACGTGTTCAGACAGACGCCCTCACCCGACCCGCCCGAACGAGTTCACACGGATGCCCTCACCTGACCCGCCCGAACAAGTTCACACG
>APFE030590935.1:0-23588 GCA_000404065.3 Pinus taeda
TTAATAATAATATTCTAAAAAATATTTTAAAAAATCACTCCAACACCTATAGACTCTAATACTCGATATAATATTAACTAAATATTAATTTTTGGATAGCCAGAAATACCCAAAAGTATCAAATTTCAGATGTTATTTGGATCCTCATTTCCATCTAGAACCAAAGGGGTCTCCACTTGCACACTATAAAAAGAGTTGCTCCTATGGACTAATCTTAAGATTTAGTTTTGTAGCAAGTAATTTCTGTGTAACAGAGACATAGATTAAGCCTTGCCTGATATATATAGATTAATAATGGCCATCACTGTACATGGTCATCCATTTTCCACTCTGTTGCTTAAATGAGATGCAACTTGAATAGGAGTTCATGGTGGTCACTGACAAGAAAAGGAAATATCTTGATCTCAATGTGAGTAGAAGCATAGTTATTTTCATATCATCTCTCTCACTTCAAGTATGTAGCTTAACTTTTGTGCAGCAACCATCTGGGAAAGTACTCATTGTGGTAGAAGATGGGCATGTCACCTTACTAGGTAAGTCACTAGTATGGGCCTGCATCATCTAAGTTTATTTATTTAAATTATCATCTCATGTAAGTTTATTTTTATTTTATTATTATTTAATTTAAGTTTAAGTTTACCTAGTGCCTCAAGTTAATGGTGGCTATAGCTGATATATTTGCTCTGATGATGAATTTTAGTAGTGGGTTTTAAAGTTTGATACCAAATAGCTGATAGAAGTTTGATTTCATAAATTGTGAGTTCAAGTTTGTCATCATGATAATGTTATCATTTGTGAATATTTTTTTAGTGTAAGTAGAGTTGAGGTATTGGCCTCTTCTGTGAGTCATATGGATAAGTTGACACTAATTGTTATCAGTTAAATATTTTTATGAGAATTTAAAAAAATCTATTTACCCTTACCCTTATTTTAATTGTTATATTTCATCTCCATGTAAAAGTCTTATAGAAATTTTTCCTGGGTCTTGAATAACAGCCCCCAAAGACATCCCCAAACATCTGGCCAAAAAGTACAAGGGGCATGGCACCCATCTTCTAGGAAAATCGCCCACAGAGCAAGTCCTGGTGGAGGAGTGCTGCGAAGTGGTAGGAGAATTCAACTCCCATGTACTCAACCTATTCCCTCAAATTGTGGTGTACCCATTCAGGGGACGGCCCACACATGAGGTCACTGTGAAATACTGCATTGTGAAGCTAAATGAATCACTTAACCATTATGAGAAAAAAGTTTTGCAAGGCAAATAACTGGCGGGAGAGTGTTTTAGCTTGGCAGATCTACAACATTTTCCATGGACACACTATTTGCTGAGCATTTGCAACAAGGGTGACATCTCTTCTCGCCCTGCATGGAAGAAAGTTGTAGAAAACATGGAACAAGGAAAAGGGGCCAGTACACGTGTAGTAGGTTTCTTCTTGGAACATCGAGAAGCTGAAGCTGAAGTTGATGCTACGAGTGCAAGAAAGGTGGTGGCCGTTGAAATTGAAGAAGGGGAGGCTTCTGCAAGGAGCGAAGGTCTGAGTAGGGGTGCCCCCTATGGGGCATGCAAATACTTAAGGAGGAAATGAGGGGGCGGGTGTGTGTTTGCACCCCATTTTAGTGCGGACCACACAGGAGCTACACATTTCATAACACTTCACCAAATTTTTGGTGCTACAAATTTGAGAAAGCTTCTCTCAAATATTCCGCACGAGAGGCGTTAGGTGGCGATGCAGAGTATCTATTTTGAAGCCCAAGCAAGGATCATTGATCCTACCCATGGATGCATGTTAACAGTCACACAACTGCAGCAGGAGGTGAGTTGAAATTAAACAGGTTTTCATTTGGATTTTGATTTTCAGTAGGTTTTTAATTGGATTTCGATTGGTTAATAATGCAAAATGATGATGTTGGTGTAGGTAAATGAGTTGAGGGAAACAATATGGCTCGTGAAATACCCAGAAGTTGAAGCTTAAGCTGAAGTTGAAGCTGCGGGTGCAAGAAAGGTGGTGGTCATTGAAATTGAAGATGGGGAGGCTTCTGCAAGGAGAGAAGGTGTGGATAGTGGTGCCCCCTATGGGCCATGCAAGTTCTTATGGAGGAAATGCAGGAGTGGGTGTGTGTTTGCACCCCATTTTAGTGCGGACCACACAGGAGCTACCCATTTCGAAATGCTACACAGAATATTTGGGGCCGGCAATTTGACGAAGCTTCTCTCAAATATTCCACAGGAGAGGCGTCAAGAGGCGATGCAGAGTATCTTGTTTGAAGCCAAAGAAAGGATCATTGATCCTAGCAATGGATGCACGTTAACAGTAAAAGCCATGGAGCGGCATCTGTAGCAGGAGGTGAGTTGCAATTAAATAGGTTTTAAATTGGATTTCAATTTCAGTAGGTTTTCTTTTACTTTTTACTTTTGAAATTTAGGTTTTCAATCTTGGTTGGTTTGTTGGTGCAGGCAGATGAGTTAAGGGCACAAGTATGGCTCATGAGGGGACTTGTAAATTCTGGAGGTCGTTGTTATCTGCCGCAACAAATGGAAATGGAAATGTTTCAGCATGCAACGCCATAACAAATGGAAATGGAAATGTTTCAGCGTGGAGTCTATGCATCTGGGTTGGTGGGTAGTTCATCCAACAATAATAACAATTTGTTGGACAATTCATGTGGTGATGCAGGTGAAATGTTGCAGCAGCAGTCCATTTATGATATGGTTCCATCAAATCCCTCTCATTTTCCACATGTAGGTTAAAAGGATGAGAGAAGAATATTATTCACTATTGATGGACGATAAAATTAGTGCAGTTTCGCAGCTAATATTATTATAGAACTACAACCTGAGTTGTGTTTAGACTAGAAGGATCAATTTTTTTTTACTTTCAAAGTTTTCTAAATTGCAAAATATAATATGTTGTTTTTCTTTGTTTAAATTGTATTTTTGAATGTTAATTTAATATTTTTTTTTAGAGTTAATACAGATATTCAAATAGTTTATTTAAATTCTATTGTTGAAATGAGTGTAAACATTTAAATGTTAGTTGGTTAAAATAATAAAAATAATAAAATTCAATTTGCCATATGTTTATTTTGTTATTTTTTAATAGCTTTTGATACAAAACCATCGGTCAAAACCATGTTATCAATACCACATGCACAAAAACAATAATATATTTCAAACCCAAAATATTTTATAACAATACAAAATTCTTAACGATCAATTTTCATCACCATTTTAATGTACATATTATTAACTTGTAAAAAATAGGCTTTGTTACAATATCATGGGCCAATACCATGTATTATGACTACCATATGCCCAAAACACATTACTTATTTCATAACCAAAATAATATTCTTAACCATGGATATTATTAACTTGTAAATAACCTATGCTACAATATCATGGCTTATCAATACCATATCCTGAAAAAACATAACTTATTTCACAATCAAATTATTTTATAACAATTGTTAGTGGTGATATGTCCAACATTTCACATGGTGCCTCCATCCATCATCACTCTTCATAGAGAGTCATATGGCTCTCTATGATCCATAATCACCATCTCAAAAGTGGACACATTACACATTACACATTACACATTGTTAGTCAAAGTCCATAAATCTCTAACAATATTATTATTTAATAACAATATGACACTATTCTTAACCATAGATATTGACCCCCACTTTTTCAATGGATATTTGTTACAATAGCATGGGTTATCAATACCACATGCCCAAAACTCATAACTTATTTGACAGTCAAAATATTTTATAGTAATATGACAAGATTCTTAACCATGGATATTATTAACTCGTAATGAGGTTTTCTTACAATACCATGGGCCAATAGCATGGCTTATCAATACCACAAGCCCACAAACCATAACTTATTTGACAATAAAAATACTTTATTTCAATTTTATTTTAACTCAATTAAAAGGAAAATGTTATAATTAATTTTTAGATGTATCTAATATTTTCATAGAAGTTAAATTAATGATTTAAAAGAGCTAAAAATGAGAATACTTTTATATATGAAGCATTGAAATTTATGTAATATAAATTATATTATTGAAAACTAGTGTAGATCCATACTAACTAAGGATCTAAGTGATGAGAGCAAGCAAAGTGACTAATGGTTAATAGAGGAAAGAGAGTGCATGATTTTTCTAAGTATTTCATTATTGTATTTTAGTTGTTATGATTGATCCCAAATATAAGTTCAATTTTTTGCATGGCTCATTAGTAGGATAATTTTTTGGATAAAAATTAATTCACGTGTCACAAAATTTCCCATTAACCCAAAAATCTATTTTTTGTCTCTAAAATGAGGATGGTAGTCTTATCATTTTAGGTTGGGTCATGTAAGGTTTTAACCAATATATATTTAATAATGTCTCGAGCAAGGTCTTGGTGATTTAGTTTTTGAGTCTTTTGCTTGTTGCATTTCTAGTTCCTTCCCTCTTTTCACGATGCCAAACTCTCACGATATTGTGGAACTCACAAAATTAATTGAGTAAATGGTTAATGGTTAAAAAATTTGTTCATGGAAGCTAAAATTATACGGATGACTTAAAGGAGGAAATTTTCCTCCTCTCTGAACACTTGGCTGCATTGGAGGTTTCTTCATTTGTGATAGATAGAAAATCAAATGGAACACATGCTTTGGTAACTTCTATTGGAGCTCATCACCCTTGCAGTCGTGATGACGGTGATTACATTTTTGGTGATTTCTCTAAGTGTTCATGCCTATCTCGTTTTTAGCAACTAATACTATCTTCTCTCCATATTAAATAACATGAATGTTTGTAAGTGTATCTTGTTGCTCTCGTTGTGCTCGAGAATCTATAGTTGTAGAATTTTTTGTAATGGCTAGTGCAACCCTCCTCAAATTAGTAAACTGTGAGTTTTCTTTGACAAAGATGCATATGATGCAACTAAGTTCAAGTTTAATGGTGTTGGGCCCTCTCCCACATTTTTATTATAATATAAATATATACAAATTCATTCCTTTTAAAAAAAAGGTTAAAAGCTATCGAAATTAAAATTTCACCTCAACTCCTCCAACTTTAGCTTAGCAATATCATAGGTATCTCTACCAAGAGGCTACACACCTGGTTCAAGCTTCATACAAAGGTTAAATATTTTCTTGGTTGGCATCGCATTAGGTAGAGAATCATCAATTTATCTACAAATTCATCCAACACATTAGAAAGTGTTTGTAGAATATGTGTCCCCACTTCATCCTTATCTACTTCTCCAATAACTAATACAAAATGTTGAGACTTTAGGTGCCTCACTACCTCCTCATACTCAATGCACATACAATTCAAAACTTTCTATGTAGCTTCGTTATTGTCATATGCACAACACAATGCTTCCATCCACCAAGTATCACTAATTTGTCCACAAATGGTATGATAATTGAGTTCACCCTCCATAGGAATTCCTACCCAATAATGATTTCATATTCATCTAATTTCAATACTATAAAGTTTTCATGGTACTTCCAGTTATAAAATTAAATGTGAATTTTGGATGCTCATTTGTTTCCTTATCCTTAGAATTTATAAACTTTATTAGAGCACCACATGATCCAAATCTAAGTATGTGTATGATTTCCTCATCCTTGAAGAATTTTTGTGAGGCACTGGAATCCACCAACGCCTATATTATCCTTTCATTGATAATTACAAAAACATATGAAAGTTAATTCTAATTTTTCACTTCATTGTTAGTGAGGGAACCTATGTAATATAAATATTTCTCCAAGAAGAAATTGTACCTTCCATATTACATAGAAACCTTATATGCACAACTTGTTAAAGTAAATGGATTTCAGCAAAAGGTAATAATTTTTTTACCTCTACCTAAATTGACCTACCAATCACTATCATGCAATGTCATATTCAAAATGTGAATGGGGTAACACTTTGATCCAACTACACTTGAACCCAAGGCATTCTAAAGTGCTTCATATATGATTATTGTCTACATATTAACTCTGTTGAAATTCACTCTAAGGTTTGGTGAGTAGTAATACTTAATCCTTAAACTAAACAAATAACAAAGAGCCCTTAAATTTTAAAAATACCAAAAAATACACATCACAAATAATGCAATGATATAATAAAGAACCCTAAAGTTAGGTTAACATCATCAAACATGGAGGAAATCACTCAACAATCTATGCTTTTTGTAGGAGTGAATATTTACATATCCAATGCAATTATACTCACATGTATTCCTAAAGTTTCATGGGAACTACACCTTACTATTATACCATTTCCTCCCAACTATCTAGTGGGCTTATTTAGTTCTTATTAACTTGATAGTGTGCATGTTCCATGATTATGCATCTTTCATGAGAGAGAGGGGGAAGACGAAATACATAGAGGGAGAAAGATGGAGAGAGAGAGGGCATAAGAAATATGGAGAGATGGAGAAGAGAGAGAGAGTGAGAGAGAGAGTGGGGGAAGAAGAGATAGAGAAAATGCGGGGAGAGAGAGAGAGAGAGAGAAATGGTAATTTGTGGTGTGATAAGAGAGCAGGGAATAAGAAATATAACACATATATACAAATATACAAATAATATATAAATTAATATATATATAATAATCTATATATTAATAATATATATATATAGTTAATACAACCGATCCATCTCAACCCTAGTTCTAAAGCGTTGAGAGGTATAAAATCTCTTGAGGTGCTATCCTTTCCCCAAGTTTCTCACTCAAAGGATAGGTTTGCACATCGAGAGATTGGATCCCTCATGGCACTTGATGGATCTAGCGTTAAGATGGATGTAAGCTTGTACAGAGTCATTGCATGTTCTAATATTTGTAGCAAATAATGCATTAAAAGAAACATTACTTAGAACAAATAATTTAGGAATTGCGAACTATATACTAGGGTATTAATTTTGTTTGAATATTAAAACATTATGGAAAAAACTATATAGATACCAATTATTTTTCAATTTTATTCTAACATCAAAGATATTATTAAAAAAAAACATAGTAATTAATATATTTAATGAAAGTTTCATATTTTATATACAACCATTAACATAATTAATTGAATGCATAATTATATTTGTAATATCGTAGTATAATAAACTAAAACTTAAACGAATTATTTATAAATAATAATAATAATATACAAATATGGCTAATAGTACTTATTATTATTTAATACACTTCACTAAATAATAATATAATAACTAAAAATTTATAATATACGGACAATATATAAGATATGTATTTATAAATATAAAATATATATCACTAATTGGTAATTGACACTAATTATAAAAGATCTGTATATTATTAATAAGTGGTATATTTTTAAAGAAAAGAAATGTTTTGTTAATTTTTCCCTTCATTATTATGGCATTTTTATTGTTTATGTTGAAATTTATTAGATTTTTTTAATATTTGATGGGAGGATGAAGTTGGATAGATCATATCTCATCCGAGTGGAAAGGTGGTGCATCAATTTGCATCTGGTATATTGAGGACAACCAATAACCATATTGAGTTCTTGGCCATATGGAAAGGTCTTGAAATTGTGTTTTGTGGGGACTCGTTGTTGACTATTATCTAATTTACAAAGGCTAAATCAACCTCATATGAGGAATCTACATCAACTAGTCCAAGAATTTTCTCCCTTTTGTCAAATTTTAAAGGGGTTAATTTTTTCCACATTCTTCCTCATGCAAACTCTCTCACACACACATTAGAAAAAAAAGGGTCTTCGATGGCCCAAGGAGAAAGTGATTTGAATCCAAGGACATGCCTCATCTCAATACCATAATATGCTATGCTTTAACAACATGTTTCTCGAACATGTTGGTCCAAGGGTGCTAAAGGATTCTTACAAGTTGACTCATCAAGATCTCACTCCCCAAAATGCTTCTCTTTATGGCATAAAAAATGCAGCAAGTGAGACATGTATTTAATGGGAAGGTACAAGTGGACACATCCTAAGGCTATCCATTACAAACCAAGTCATTTCCACTTAATGGAAGATTGTTCACATTATCTTCAACTCTAGTGTAATATGGAGGCTAGGGTTGATTAGTTGGATAACTTTGATAAAAATTTAATTCAACTATCCAAAAATGTCCCATTAATGAAAATACCTAATGTTAGTGGTTCTAAAATGATGATCATAGTATTACCATTGTAGGTTGGCCTATGTAAGGCGTAAACCTATCTTGATTTAAGAATGTCTCTAACAATATCTTGGTGATTTAGTTTACTAGTCTTTGGCTTGTCACATTGTTATTTCCTTCTCTCTCTTCAGGATGGCAAACTCTAATGATATTTTGGAACTCACATAAGTAATTGAGTGCATGGTTAATACTGCACACGCGCTGATAGCTTCAATAAACAAGCTTGAGGATATGGTGGAATGGTGGCAAAGTTCTTTTTAGTTGTTCATGGAAGCTAAAATTCTCTCGATGACTTAAAGGAGGAAATTTTTCTTCTCCCAAATCAGGTGGTTGGATTGGAGGTTTCCTCATCTCGGGAAGATGAAAATTCAAATGGAATGCATGCTCGAGACACTTCTCTTTCTAGTGGAAAAATAACTTGTCATCCTCGGGGTCCTGATGAGGGTCATTTCATTGTGGGATGAATTCCATCATTTTTCATGCTTTTTAGCAGCTAGTACCATCTTCTGTCTATATCATTTAACATGTTTTTTTGTAAGTGTATCTTGTTGATGGGTTCATACTGCATAATCTATAGTTGTATATTTTTTTGTAAAGTCTAATGCAACCATTCTCAAATTAGTAAACTCTCACTTTACTTTGAAAAAGATGCATATGATGTAATTGGTAAACAAGTTAAAAATGACCAAAATTAAAATTTCACCTCAACTCCTCCAACTATAGCTTAGAAATATCAATGGGAGCTCTAGCAAGAGGTTACATACTTGGTTGAAGATTGATATAAAGGTTAAATACCTTCTTGGGTGACAACACATTAGGTAGAGAATCACCAATTTATCTAAAAAAGCATCCAATGCATTAGAAATTGTTGGTAGAATAGGTGTCGCCACTTCATCCTTATCTACTTCTCCAATAACTAATACAAAATGTTGAAACATTAGGTGCCTCACTACCTTCTCATACTCAATGCAGATACAATTCAAAACTTTATATCTAGGTTCCTTATTGTCATATGCACAATACAATTCTTCCATCCACCAAGTATTACTAACTTGTCCTATTAATTTAATTTCAATAGTTTAAAGTTTTCATGGTACTTCCACTTATACAAGTAAATGTGAATTTTGGATGCTCATTTGTTTTCTCATCCTTAGAATTTATAAACTTTATTAGAGCACCATATGATCCAAATCTATGTCTATGTCAATTTCCTACTCCTTGAAGAATTTTTGTGAGGCACTAGAACCATCAACACCTATACAATCCTTCCATTAATGATTAGATCCACATATAAAAGTTAATTGTGGTTTTTTCCTTGATTTCTCATCAAGGCACCTATGTACTAGAAATATTTCTCAAATAAGATAGTATACCTTCCATATTCCTTAGAAGCCTTATATGCACCACTTGTTAGAGTAAATGAACTTCAACAAAAGGTAACAATAGCTTTACTTCAACCTAAATTGACATATGAATGAGTATGATGCAATTTCATCTCCAAAAGGTGAATGGGGTAATGTTTAGATCCAACTACACTTGAACCCAAGGCATTCTAAAGTGTGTCATTTATGATTATTGTGTAGATATTAACTTTTTTGAAATTCACTCTAAGGTTTGGTGAGTAGTGATACTTAATCCTTAAACTAAATCGCAAACAATATAGAACCCTCAAATTTTAAAAGTACACACCATAAAAAATACAATGATATAATAAAGAATCATAAAGTTAGGTAACATCAAAAGCTATGGAGGAAATCACTTCACAATAAATGATTTCTCTAGGAGTGGATATCTACATATCTAATGCAATTATACGGACATTTAGTCATAAGGTTTCATTCCAACTACACCTTACTATTATACCATTTCCTTTGAGCTATCTAGTGGGCCTATTTAGTATTGATTAACTAGCTAGTAGGTGTGTTCGATGACTATACCACATTAATTTTATTATCGCCATGGGTACCTCCCTATGTACATTATATTTCATACCCCTTTGGATGTTTCATCCCCAAAACATGATATCAAGATATATAGTATTACATACTAGGAAATTTTGCTAATTAGTACCATACAAAATGTTGGGCCCATTTAATGCTAGTGTAGCCCCCATATTGTTATTGGTACGCCCCACAGAAGGCCACTATTTTTTTAATGTTCCCTTAAAATATTATTGTTATGTAGGTCCTAATTATATTTTAACCCTTTACACTTCATACTTCAGCTTTGGAAGTGCCCACATGGTCAGGTTTTTTCACATGGTCCTATAAGCTAAGACAATTGCAAGTATGCACAGGTCCGAGTCAGTTCGTTTCCCATGGTGGATCATGTTCAATGCTTCATGTATTTTATCTAAATCTTCTTTTTGAATATGCATATTTGTGCTTGGTCTTACCATACTTCCTAGTCCCAACGGGACGGGTCGTTCACACCATTGTCTTGTCGGCTCCTTCTTGTCGTCATGTTTCCTATCATGAGGATGGTGTACGTTCGTGAAGGTTGCACTCCATACTCCTATACCCATCTCGAAAGGTGGGGGCGCATGTTGTTTCGTCCGTTATACTCAGCTTTCATCCACATCTAAAGCTTTCCAAACTACATGTGCATCATCCTTTTGCATTTGCACCAGTTCTCAAAACATCTTTGATGCATACCCGACCGTCTTGTGGGCATATCACAGACCCATTTTAGAGCATCGAAACGTTGTTGTTCAAGTACATGTCTTTCAAATTTATTCAAGAAATCATCCACCTCACTCAACCCATCATACATAGGGAGATCTCTTACATCTATTTCCATTCAGCGCAACAACCTTGTCATCATGTTATAGTTGAGCGTGGTTACCTCGTGTAACTAGTTCTTCCAACGTTCTATTTCCTCATCCCAATCTGAGGTGTAGGAGCTTTTGCGCTGCCACGAGAGTCTGCCATCTACTTTTGGATTTACCTAGTCCTACTTCTACATAGTTTTCTTGTAGATATAATCTAGATCATTGTTGTTATCGTAGTTGTGCACTGGCTTTGTGTAGTGTGATCCTTCTTCCACAGGGTCTAAAGGTACCACTACGCGCAGTGAATTTTTCTCAAAAATCATCTTGCACTTCTTTAGATTTATCACTCCATTCATGTGAGTGGCCCAATATATTCCCAGTAGCATGGGATAGGGATTGTTGTCATCAACAATCTCTATCACCTCGAAATGTACTATTGTGCTCGCACCTTTGATATCTATCACTATTCCCTGTAATCTTCCCATAGGTAGGGTATTTTCCTGGTTCACCATTCACAATTGGATATGAGACCATTGCAGTGTACACCTACCCATGCGCTCCCACATCTACTTTGGCAAGAATTTCACTTCTGATACTAGATCCAAAATCACTTGATCCATTTCATATTCCCCGATCTGCATGGTCAATCTCATCTCTCTTCTTCTTCGCGTTGTGTGCTTCCTGATCTTTGGGACTATGCACAGTTCTCCTCACATGGTTCCATCACACCTAGTGATGAGTTCTTGTAGCCCCTTCATAGCTTTGTTGTCATGCAGAAACTTCATGCATGTCTACAAAAATGTAGTGAGCATTGACAAGTCCATTTCTAGTTCTAGTTTGTCTTTACTTCCTAAAGTGGAGGCATCCGCGAAGCTATTCTTATCTTCCATGAATGTCTCCTTAGCATTCTCTAAATCAAATTTGGTTTCCTTTGTTGGAGCTTTGCGAACCCATGCACTCTCTTCGGGCTACCTGCCTTTGTCATCTCCTGTCATGATATTACTTCGGCACACGATATTTACGTTTGGGTCTTCCTCACGCAGCTCAGACCTCATCATTTGCAGGTTCTAAGTGTGGGGAGGTTGGAGTGCTCCTTTATCATGCAACCTCGCTATCAGCATGTGACAATTCTTCATCTCATGATCAAAGTAGGTACAATATAAGCATGATGCTGTTGTTGGATTTGTACGATTGCAGGCCTAATGCCCTGGCCCTACACAATTGTAACATATTAGTTGTCTGTGACCACTTCTGTGACCCATTCCACCTCAACCTTGTTCCCACCCCTAAAATACAATGCATGCCATCCTTTCATTTTGATCGAGGGCCTGCGTTTTAGTTTGAACTCTATAGATAGGAGTTTGATCCATCATCACTTCGTAACTTCTATAGGTGCCCTCATTGCAGCCTATTGACCTGCAGAAATTATAGAAAAACTACTTGGAATTTTTCGTATACTTCTGTAATAGATGGAAGCTATATGTAGCATGCTTCCATCCTCTCTGAAAAATCACGCACCATAAGGCAGACACCGCACTTAGTCCTAATTATGTCTCCAGTCTCAATGGCAATGGTCCTCCCCATGCTAGGTAGTTTCCGAAGACTCAACAATGGTCCTTGTCATGTCCCTAGCCTTTCCACTTTACGCACCATACCTCCTTGTGCGCTTCTAGGTGAGCCATCCTGTCTTGTTTCAAACTCTACATCTCAAGGCACAATTTTTTCAACTGCACATGGATCTATTGAACTACTAGGTTAGGATCTTGTATCAGGGTCTCGTGCAGTCTCATCATGATCTCAAAGGCATCAACCTAAGTGGTTTGCTTCTGTTATGACAACACATTCCTTAGAAGTGGCATTAACGATGCTACAAACCATGCACGGTGTTGCCCATATGCCAATGTCATATTCGCTTCACAAATTGTACACTTAAGTCTCTGATCCAGCTCCAAGGGGATCTCGCGTGGAAGCATCATGATTTCCTTAGATCTAATAATCGACTATCTCTCTCATTTTGGCCTACTAAATTCCTTGTTTAGCGCAACTTGGATATCCGCAACCCCTACATTGGGATTGTCACTAGAATGCTTAATATACCGAGTTAGTGTACGATCCTACAGGGCACTTACGAGTGTTTCTTTCTTTATATTGTCATCCATGACTTCCTGTGCTTCCCATACAACCCTTACCATGAACAAAAACTCATCCAGACCTTCATTCGATACTCCTTTGAAGACCAACATCTTTATCACCCTTGCCATCTTGAACTGTGGTGGTGGTAGAGGTGGTGTGGGTGAAGATGGTGAAACTAGTGGTGGTGTAGGTGGGAGTGGTATGCGTGGGATTCGTTGCTTTATCAAACATATCGCACTTCTTGGTGAAACTTTCATGAGCTCTTCATTTCTTTCTCGTGGAAGTTAAATCAAGGGGCTAGTTTCTAGTTTTGCACCACCTTCATTTCTATAGATCGTCCCACTTCACGTAGCCCCAAACGTTAATTTATTCACATAACCCTCTTTTCACATAGTAGCATTTTAATGACATTGTTCAAAGATTTAATGTACTTTCCTTTTAGTCCTTTGTAGAAACATCATTCTACCTCGCTATAGATAACTGAAGTATCTATCACAAACTTGGTGATAAATCCTCCTATAATTCGATTGAGTGAGTGATCCACAGGGCATGTAATCTTATCTTCTGATGCTTTTAGTCCGTGCACCAATTCTTGAGTCCAAACAATAGGTTTATCAAGCCTACACCTTCTTTGATTGTTTGCTAGCTTCGAGATTCACTCGTACAACTCAGAGGGGAAGGACACAAAGAAAATTTCATGGATTTTTGTATATAAGTAGCAATCTAACCACTCTTCCTTTGATAATCACAAATTCATATTTTCCTGTGCCACGAACTCGTGAATCTTTCTGTCCAACCACTCTTCAATATATTTATTTGTCAGATTCGAGTGATATGACATCAGACATCTCTATGCAAACCTTGGTCCTCGCAACAGAACCATTTGTTGGCTTATTGGGGCCTAACCCTGGTTTAGAGATAAGTTAGCCAAACAAATCCCTGTACTACTCGGCCTTTCAGCAACAGTCCGTGAAGCACGGAATGGGGTCTCACTCGAAGTAGTATCGGAGGGTGCTAGAACCAAGTTTACACACCCTTGAGATGTGTGAGTAGTTCAACTGGTTCACGGTTTGACCCTGCACGTAAGTTTCTTCGCGCACTTTCTCATACTTCGCAGTCCCATGCAGGCCTACCCACACACTAAATGTCTTGCTCTTTGTTATTACCCAAGACCTTACTAGTATTACAACATTAGTTAATTAGCTCTGCCTACTTGAGTGCTTTATGCATACTTAACAATATAAACTATTCATGCAGGTGCACATAGTAAAATAATAATATATTTGCAAATTATATCAATCATTCACTAACCCAAGACGAGATACATAGAATTATAGCAAAACTTCTTTTTATTAATTCCTTCCTGAGTTATAGACTCCACTTCACCCTGCACACTCAGTTGTAGTGTTGCGTGCACTCAGCTGCAAACTATTTAACGTCTGCCCACTCACCTGCAGAGCCTTCTCCTACTCTACGACCCAAAGACACACTTCAACTTCCGACTTAATCACTTATACTTTTTCCTACTTCCTTTTCTCCCTTTTTACAGTTAGAGCCCTGCTCTATTTATACAATCCCATGGTCCACAGACCATTGGTAGGTCTATCGCGCTCACACTACCTTAAAAAACTAGGGCGGACAACCCTCTGACGCTATCATAGTTTCGTGCCCCACGGCTGCAATTCACAGAGCTTTACAATAAGATTCAGTCAAAACTTGGGCTTTGAGCACCAAAACATGCCTTGGGGGGATTCCATGCCTAACAATGACCATTCAGGATAATTCTCTTTTTCTGATAAAGCTAATCCAGTAATAAATATCAATGAATGAATTTTAAATTTGTGTACTATATAAAAAATATACTTTGTGGACAATATACTATAAGAAATTGCACTTCTAATGGTAATGTTTGAAAAAAATACATTCTCATATATTAAAACAAAGGCATTATTGGGGAGAGGTTGTATATAGGGGAGGCTATATTTTGGAGAGGAAGTATATGGAGGAGGGAGTGTTTAAGGGAGGGTGTATATGGGGTAGGGGTCAATGATTGACGAGGACTCGACATCATTATACCATTCAACTCAGGTAGGAGAGTTGTAGTAATATGGAACAATGAATATGTAATATGGGCAACGGGGATATGTAATATATGGGAAACATTTAAGGTAATATGACACAATAATATCATACCAATTAAAAAACATGGAGTTGGAATGGTATTAATGCGCGATGGTAAGGGGAGAGTGTTTAACAAAGAAACACAATAATATATTGAAATGCAGTTACATATTGAAACCACATGCATTAATAACTCAGAGAGAGAGCTAAGTAGTATGGAAGTGTGGTACTATTGGAGGTGTTATATGTTCGACAACATGGACTTGAGGCATACACGCCAACAATAGTAGCAGTATACAAGGTGTGTAGGGGTTTAGGGAGGAGGTGCTATGAAGTGTTCAACAAAACGTATATGGGAGAAAGAGGGAGGACCGAAGTCGTGAGGAGTAGATCGCAGTATGGAGAAGGAGGTATAGTGTGAGGTTATATGGTGCATTTGGGGATTATAATGACAATCATAGTCAATGCAACAATAGGTGGTATATATTGGTAGAGAATTGTGGTATGGAAGGTGGGTGGGCCAAATGGTGGAGTTGTCGAGGGGCTCGAAGCAATGTCTCAGAGCCACGGAGAGAGAGACACACTTTATCAATGTTCACAACCCAAGTATAAATCAATGTTCACAACTCACTTTAAATATCAAATATTCTACACAAGACTTACTCCATAAAAAATGTGAAGATAATGCTCTAGCTTCAATGCTCACACCATTGTGGCTTCAAATCTCACACCGCTCTAGCTTCAATGCTTCTTTTCACAAAAAAAATGAAACACCGCTCAAGCTTACATACTATTCAAAACCGAGGAGAGCACTTAGGCACACAAAGAAAAATATACAAATGGGCATTAGGAAATGCACAAGTGATTTTTTTTATGAAAGGAGATAGGTAGAGTACAGAGAATAATGTAAATCAATGATAGGAGCTACATCACAATAACTTATCTTGGGAGCTCACTCTCATACCATGTGAGGCAAAGAGGTAACTCCTCAAATTAATTGTGATTTTTCATTAAGGTTGATCATAGATATATACATGGAGGGAGAAACTATTGAGCTTCATGTCCAAGTGTCTCTTCATATTCGAGCTCTCCTTATTTTCTATTTAGACTATTTTACACATATACACCCAATCCCAATGATTAGGTGTCAAGAATTATCCATGGGCACTTATCCCTAAATAGATGGATCTAAATTTAAGGCTTCTCCATTTTTGGGAGAATAACTTGTTTTTCCTCAGAATTATTGGGGAATCTTTCCCAAATTTGGCTTCTCCATTTTTGGTGGGATGACTTGCTTTTCTTTAGAATTATTAGGGAATTTTCCCCAACTTCCGTGTTTTAATGGGTTTTTTCCAAGTTGTCTATGCTAACTTATAATATTAATTTTTTGTTTCAAATATATTTATATAATTTAATTATATTTTGAAAGAAATTCCATTAAATATTTCACTAGTCTTCATTATTAATCAAATAATAATTTATTTTAAAGTAAAAGGTTCATTGCCTTAAGCAAATTCATTTTTAAATTCAATAAATTAGGTAATTTTTTGTAAATTTAATTATAAATTATAAATTTATTTGAATATTTAATTTCAATATAATTAACCAAAAATTATCATAATTTTATTTTAATATGACTAGGCTAGATCCATCTTAAGGTCTCATCTACCTAAGAGAGGGATCAAATCTCCTTTAATTTTAATAGGTTTATATCTAAGGATATTTCATCACTCTCCCCTCTTGGTAGATCAAACATTAAGATGGATCTAGACTAGTTGTATCTATGTGTCTCTTTCTTATTCCCTCACTCTATATTGCCCCCAAACATACACACTCTCTCTACATATCTATCTTTGTCTCCCTCCCTCTTCCTCTCACTCTCTATCTATTCCCCTTCTCTCTCCCTCTTCGCTCCTACTCTCCTATATCCCTCACTCACTCTCCATATCTCTTTTGCCACTCCCTATATCTAGCCACCTTTCTCCCTCTATGTAATTTTTCTTCCCTCCCTCTCTCCCCCCTCCAACTCCGTATCTCTCTCCCTCTCTTTCTTTCCTTCTCTATCTTCACTCTAACTAAATCACTATGTCCCTCCCTATCTCCTCCTCTCTCTCCCCTCCATCTATGTGTCTCCCTCTCCTCTTCTCTCTCTTCCCTCTCCTATGTGGCTCTCTCTCTCCATTTCTCCCTTGTCAGTTCCTCTCTCTCTCTCTCCTCCTCTATCTCTTTGTCTTTGTTCTTTCCCCCCTATCTCTCCCCATCTAGTTCCATCTATATTTTTCTCCCTTTATATTTCTCTCTTCCTTCCTCTTTCTCCATCTCTCTCCAAATTACTCTCTCTCCCCCCCATCTCTCTCTACCCTCAAGCTTCGTGAGTATCCCTCCCTTATTAAATTTGATCCCATTCTATTATGTCTAAGAAAGTATCTAAATTAAATAAACTCAATTGGTTGTAAAATATTGAACTTCTATTTTGGATCAATCATGTAAAAAAAAAATACAATAATGAAAAACTTAAAAGAATCATGCTCTATATTTCCTCTATTATTCTTTGTCACTTTTCTTGCTCTCATCACTTTGATTGTTATTTAAAATGGATAATGGATATATGTTTGTTGTTAATAACATTATTTATGTTATATCAATTTCAAGTATAAAAGTATGCTCAATTTGAATTTTATTAAAACTTTGATTTAATATCTATGGTAATATTTTTAGTATTACTGAGGGTAAAAGTTTTAGATATATCTCTAAAGTAATTATAAAATTTTTACTTCTATATTTAATTAAAAAATGTTATAAAATGAAATGAAAATAAATTATTTATGATTTTTTTTATTTTTAAATAAGTGAAGGTTTGTGGTCATGGTGTATTGACAAGATATGGTATTGGCCCATGGTATTATCACAAATCATATTTACAAGTTAATAAGCGGGTGAATATTGTTATAAAATATTTTTATTGTTAAATAAGTTATGATTTTTAGGCACTTGGTATTGATAAGAATTGGTATTGGCCATTGGTATTATAACAAATCCTATTAACAAGTTCATAATATCAACTACAAAGTGGGCTTGAATATCCATCGTTAAGAATGTTGGCATATATTTTGATGCTGAAATAAGTTATCTTTTTTTGGGATAATGTATTGATAAGCCATGGTAGCCATGGTATTGGCTTAACTACAAGTTAATAATATCCATGGTAAAGTGAAGGTGAATATCCATCATTAAAAATCTTGTGATAATGTTATAAATATTTTGATTGTTAAGTAAGCTATCTTTTTTTTGGCATGTGTTATTGATAAGCCAAGCTATTGTAACAAACTATATTTACAATATAATAATATCCACCCTAAAGTGGGAGTGAATATCCATGGTTAAGAATGTTGTTATATTGTTATAAAATATGAAATAGGTTATGGTTTTTGTGCATGTGGTATTGATAAACATTGCTATTGGCCCATGGTATTGTAACAAATATATTTCCAATTTATTAATAAAATAATAATATAACAAATTCAATTTTATTATTTTTATTTCTTTAACTTAGGTAACATATAAATGTTTACACTCATCCTCCATGTCATTTTTAACTTTTTATTATTTTTTAACTGAATAAACATTTAAAAATGTTTACATACTTAAGTTACACCTATAGATCTACCAAATAATTTGTTGTAGAGCACCTCTCCGCTCAATTAATATAAATTTATTATATTTTTTAATTTAAAAAATTCAAACTCTTCCAAATTTAAATATATCCAATTAAATTATTAATTATATTATATTTACTTACATTATGGCTACACGTCTCCCCGATGTGGTTTGTACAAACCCTCTAGACTCAATTATTACTACAATTATGAAATGCACTCAATTGACTAAATCTAGACACTCTATTCAACGATATTTAATCTAGAAACAATGCAACTATCCCCAAAAATCCCTAAAACAATTAATTTTAAATAACATATAACATATAATTAATTGTATTATTTAATAGTTGGGTTGGGAATTTAAGGTCCGAGGTTTATATATTATATTGATCACTTGATCTTGCTCTTTATGGTGGTCCTCATGATGAACCTAGATCTAGGTTGGACCTAAATATAGGTTGGAAAGGGTAAACCCTTTGCTCTATATGTGATTTCTAGGGAAAATGTGAGCATTATAACATATAACTCTATTTAATTGAATCCAAATTGGATGATTATTTTAATAGAAAATTGGTTAGTTTTATTTTTCTTCATAATGTAAACAAACAAGTTATATAATTTCTATTGTTTTTCCTCTAAATATGCCCAGGGAAAACAAATAAAAACTACCATTTTATATCCATAAAAGAGCTATAATATGACTTTTAGTAATTGGCATTCCTTGTATTTAATGAAAATTAATATGAAATCTTTAAAATTCATAATATGCCAAGAACTAAAGCCATATACAAAACAAGAATATACAAAATAACCCATAAGTCACTCAAGCACCATCAAATACTCATTTTAAGGAAGGAATTGTTGACACCTAATCCTCTGCAATTGGGTGAATTTAGAATGTGAACAGTCATCAAGAAGATGAACTGATGAGTCACATTCATGTATATAACAATAGCTACCTAATTAAATAAACGAATCAGTTTTTCTGCTCAGTCTTGAGTTACTCCTGGCCTGACATGGTATCAGAGCATAGGTCCGAGGTTCCTTTTTTAAGCGTGCCTCGTAACTCCTCTGTCCCATACTCTGCCATAATGCATCTGTCTCCTATTGTTCATCTGTTGGTTAATGCTTGACATGGTTAACGCGTGACATGGTGAATGTTTGAGATTCTTCAAACTGAAGCTGCGTGAATGGTGGAAGGAGTCATTTCATTTTTCTGAAAAAAAGGCTCATTTCAACTGCGTTGAATGTGCTCGTATGAACGTTCGTATGTGCTGAGTATTAACGTTGTTGAATGTATTTGAAGTGCTGAGTATTAACGCTGTTTTAAATTGTATTTGAAGTGTTGTATTGAATGTTGTTTATAACGCTGAATAAATGGCGTATAACGCTGTATTGAATGCAGTTACTGTGTATCGTTTAATGCTAAATAAATGGTGTATAAACGATGTATCACATGAATGATGTATTAACGCTATATCGTTTAACGTTGTATCACATGAATGGTGTATTAACGTTGTATTAACTGCGTTGAATGTATGACACTGTATTGAATGTATAACTATGTATCGTTCAAACCCTCTTGGGATTTTAAAGGCTCTCATCAAAGCACTGTTTTTCCTCACATCAAAGCACTATTTTATGTGATATATATAGTTCACATCTCAGTGTTTCCTGAGTCTTAGTGCAGCGATATATATATTACAGTGACATCAAAGCGCTATTTTATGTTATATATATAGTTTACATCAGAGGCACATACGCAATGATGGTGGAGTTGTTTCAATGATTTCAATGTTTCAATGAAATCTCAACAGAATTCCAAAGGCTTTATATTAGTTGGGCGTTCCTCCTTTTTATTACTTTGCTCCATATTGCTTGGCATATACTGAATTAAAAAAAGGGTTATATGTAGTAACGTAGCATATAGTGAATTAAAAAAAAAGGGGGGTTATATGCAGTGAAAGTTTTATGATAGTGATAACATTCCTTTTTAGTAGCAGAAGTTTTTTCTGCATAAGAGCAATTTTTTTTGCCTTTGTTGGAGGGTTATCAGCATTCCTTTTTAGCAGCAGAAGTTTTTTTTTCTCCACAAGAGCAATTTTTTTTTGCCATCAGAAGTATTAGTCTATCAGCAAAAGTATTTTTTTCTATGAGAAGAAGTAATTTTTTACAGAATGCATTCAATCATATCTATGGTAGGAATAGTTTTCACTGGCAAGGAGAACTATCCTGATTGGTCCCGGTTAATACAACACACCCTCATCTTCAATGAGTTGTGGAAAGGAGTGTGTGTCAGAGAAGGAGACAGTGACCCAGAAAAGCCTACCTCAGACAAAGAGCTCACCATTTGGGAAAAAAATAACAACAAAGCATATGCATTAATCGCAGCATCTGTAAATAAGGAGGTGAGTCGCCACATTTCATCATATTCAACTGCCTTTGAAGCCTTACAAAAGCTGAAAGAACTCTATGACTCACATTCTGCACTTGAAGTCGTCCAACTCATGATTAAACTTTTCACTCTTGAACTGCAAAATAATGATCCCCTTGCTCTTGCATTTGAAATAAAGTCTGTAATGCATGATATCAAATCCATTAAAGTTGAGCTAGATATCTCTCTTATTGCTTTTCTCAAGGCACTTTATCCTACATACTCCAATTATCTTGAGTCTTTGCAAGCAAATGGAAATCTCAAAGATATAACCTTTGACTCTCTTCTGAAAAGGTTTGCTGAAAGAGAAAAAGCCTTTGGAAAGAAGACAACCCCTGAATCTTCTTAAGAGATTGTGTGCCTTGCTCATAAAGAAAAGTATCTTGCTCAAGATTCTACAAGAGGAAGAGGTGGACGAAGAGGAAGAGGAAGACATTTCAGAGGCGGGGGGGCAGACATTCTTAAGGAGAAAAGGTAGATTTACATTGTATTCGCTGCAAAAGGAATGGATCACTTGATGCCTCTACATGCAAGCTACCATGGGACAAAATTGAGCAGACAAGAAACCAACAGAAAGGTAAAATTGATGATATAGACAAAGGTAAAGCACCTAAATCTGCTCACTATGTTGAGGCACATGTAACATTGGAGTAAATGACGATTTGTGTAATACTTCACTTGCTTCCTGGAAAAATGATTGGCTACTTGATTCAGGAGCAACCTGTCACATGACTCATAGAAAAGATTTTTTTGAAGATTTCACTGACAATGTTCATGGAGTAGTATACTTTGCAGATCAGTCAAAAATCAAGCCATTAGGGCTTGGCACAATCACGCTTAAACTGCCTGGTCTCTCAAAATTTCTTCTTGATCTTGTTCTATATCTCCCACAGCTCAAGAGAAACTTGCTGTCCTTGGTCCACATCTGTGAGCAATGTCACTCCATTCATATGTTTGATGGCAAGCTTGAGGTGAGAAAAGCATCTCATCACTCACTTTTCATGAGGGTAATAGAAGAAGAAAGACTTTTCAAACTGCAAGGAACATCTGCTCGTGCACAACATTTCTCATATATTTCTCATCATGAAGAAGGTACAATTCCATCAAGTTTATTATGTCATGCTAGATTTGGACATTTAAACTATGACACTCCGCTTATTGAAGAAAAATGGTGTTGCTGATTTGCCTAAAATTCCTAGAAAACTTAAGCAATGTGATGCTTGCATTCTAAGAAAGCATAGAAAACAGCCTTTTCATGACTCACATTCAAGAGCACATAGGAAGCTTGAACTTATTCATTTAGATTTATGTGGTCCAATGCCTGCTCCTTCTACAAATGGAATAAATATATCATGACATTTATTGATGACTACACCAGAATGTGTTGGGTTTATTTATTGAAGAACAAATCTGATGCTTTCCTAACATTCAAGAATTTTCATAAATGGATTGAAATTGATGCACAATCTCATATTGGGTCTATTCGCACTGATAATGGAAAAGAATACACATCAAATGAATTTGAAAACTATCTTCGCAAACATGGGATCAAACATCAAACAACTGTGCCTTATAATCCCCAACAGAATGGTGTAGCTGAAAGAATGAATAGAACAATCTTGAATATGGTACGATCCATGCTTTTCTTCAAAAATGTAAAGATAATGTTTGGGCTGATGTTGTTCTATGTGCTGCATATATAAAGAATAGATGTCCATCTAATGCTATAAGAAACAAGACTCCTTATGAATTGTGGTATGGACATGTTCCTTCGGTAAAACATCTCAGGATATTTGGTTCCACCTGTTATGCTTTGATACCAAAGGTACATAGAAACAAACTTGGTGCTAGAAGTCGTAAGTGTATCTTCCTGGGGTATTCAAACACCTCCAAAGCATACCACCTCTAGATGAAGTAAATAAAAGTTTGTTGTATCTAGAGATGTAATTTTCTTGAATCATCCAAATCTGACAATGTTGTTGAGCGACAACTTGATCGCTTGGATAGATTCGCAAAAACGAAATCATTTCAAGAATTTGATAATCAGATTCCACATCTTGAAGGGGGGATTCCTATTCTAGATCAAAATGTGGAATCTTCTTCTGAAGAATACTCTCCCCCGACTGAAACTCCAACAACGGATGATGCTTTAAGTGATGTAATTGATAGAATTGGGAGACTCAATCTTGATTCACTCCCAACTCAATCAAAAGAGCAGCCTGGACCATCTCAGAAAGGTCCCCCAAAGTGGCTAACAAAGACACTTGAAAGTGTTCATCCTGATGAAAT
>APFE030590949.1:0-10605 GCA_000404065.3 Pinus taeda
CCTTGGAGCAGCAAATTCATTCCTTAAAATAGGAAATTTTTGAAATAGAAGTCCTAAAACGCCATATTATACAAGAGAATGAAAAATTGAAAGAAAGGGGCAATGTGGACAAGATGGTCCATGATAACACAATGCTGCATATGGGACTATTACAAAAAGAAAACAAAAAGCTGAGGAAGAAGTGCAGGAGGCTAGACAGGGATTTAATTAATCTAAGGTTCAGGTGTTTAATGAAGAGGCCCAGAGTTGATATATCCATAAAGAGAAAGAAGAGGAGATTGGATGTCCTAGCAGAGGCATCACAGCAGGGTGACTGATCAGAATTTTTGCATGAGGACATGCAATACCCTCGCAGTGGGGGTATGTAGAGCCTCTATTCTACACCTACTTATCTACCATTTTCCTCAATCTTTCCTTATCTTTCCTTATCTTTTGCCCCATTTTCACCATAAAACCACCCAGATCATTACATTAGGTGTTATTAAGCATGATTAAGTAAGTTTTGCTAATGGATGACTATTTGTTTAGATTTTGACTTACTTGCAGGAATCCCGCAACTATCTGATGATCCTGCAGCTACCTGATGATCCTGCAGCTATTTGAAGATCCTGCAGCCTTTTTGTTAAACACAATGTTCCACGTGTCGGTTTGCCAGATGAGCCACATGGGCACTTAGGTGTCAATGTGCTCGAGGTTCCTGTCCTATTTTTCCAGCCATCCACATCATCTTTATCCACGATCAAAGCTGGGCAAGTCTCGGTCAACTCAAGGCAGTTTAACGGTGATTGTGAGCTGCTTGGTCACGTCATCTTAAACGGTGATTTGTCCACGTTCTACAGATGGCAGGGGACATGATCCAACATGGGATTCATTACCCATGATGACAGAATCACTAACTCCTCCACGCAGCCGTATGAAGTGTCAAGGAACCATGAATACGCATAACAGTTTATTACTTTTCAGTTAATCAGTTGCACGGATAGGCTATCTTAGAAATTTCTATAAATAGCTGCGTCTGTGTACGCTCATTAGACTTTTTATCAGTTGTAATTTGATGAACCTGTGTTACATTTAAAAGCATTGTGAACTCTGTGTTTTAGTGCTATCCTAGCACTCTGTTTTATACATTTTCTGCAATGAAGAAATAGACATAGCACTGTTTTAAAGTTTCCAGATCTTTGAGTTTTCTTGTGGCTGAATGGACAGAGGGCCCCTACTCATTTCTGTCACTGTAAAGTATTTTATGTGCAGTATCTTTTTCTTTACTTATTCATTTCCTTAAGCATGTACAGTTTCTTTTACTTGTTTTCCTTTCTTTCAAGCTGATCAGTGTTATTTCCTTGCAGATTTCTTTTAGCCCGGGATTTATGTGTGTATTTTCTTTAATGTCTAATGGTAGTTGCAGTTGTCTTATTCATTATGCTGCCCTCTTTACTCTGTTTTTCTAGACTAGCTTTAGTGTAGTTTTATAAGTTGGATGCTAACTAATTTATGCTCTCTTTATCATGAATGGCTTATCTTTCAAGAGAACAGAACATTGATTAATTGCAGCTTGTATTTGAGTAGACTTGGCTTGTGATACTAACACTTTTTTTTCCACTTGTTACACATAATCACATATGTAGGAAGCAGTATGTTGGAAAAGGCTTAGTAGTGTTACAATTTGTCAATTAGAGTAGATTAGAGTTTTTATCAATTCTTGGATTTGTCTTCAGCTACCTTCTAATCGTGTTTTATGCAAATAGGCGGTAGAAGCAGAGAGTTAGAAGGAGATCATCACTAACAACAATCCTTGAAGTGATTTTCTTATTTCTTTTATTTGCAGCAGTATGGATAGAGACTAATGCCATTGGATTGTGGTCATTTACTTTCAAGTCATTTTGATCTATTCATTCTTTTCAAGTTCTTTTCTCTTACAAATTCAGCAAGCAATTAGAAATCACCATCATACACACACTTTCACTCATATAGAGATCACCTTCACACACTTGCACTCATTTGTCTATAATCATCATTCCATTTTAGGAAGACAAGTTAATCATAAACAACCCCCCTAAACAACAAAATCTCTAAGGAAGTTAATTAAGTACATATAGTACACCCTCACTTCATCAGCTTACGAGCCCCGGGTTGACAATTAATACTAGCAATTTAGATAACAATAAATTGACTAAACAACGTCTCTAGCCAATTTTTTTTTCTAAGAAATGGAGATCCCAGCAGCCTTGGAAAGTGCTCTGATACCACTTGTTATGCTCTTAACGTGCAAAAGATACCCAAATACATAATATGTGAAGAAAAATATCCAGAACATAGAATAGTGAGAGTCAACAGCAAATATTTTGTTATTTAGACAGCAATGTTCACTGGCCTCTTTGAGGGGGCAACCTCCAATAGAGTAGATCTCGATTCAGAAATAAGACGCGATGCTCCTTTCAGGGAGTCTCTATCTTTTATATATGACTCATACACGCAATACCATGTATCAATACAATGGGTTTTATTAATACCATCTATCTAACACTAGGCCCAGTTGCAACTAATTGTGGTCTCGTCATTAATAGCGGGTTAACCACTTACAATTATTAATATGGGTTTTATTGAATCTTTATTATGACATGATCCCACTACATAAATAAGGGGGTTAGGGTGGGACCCTAACAATATCATTGAGTGATTTGCAACAATTCTTGCACGGACACCTCAATTACTCTCTCCATTTCTTGGATTTTCAAAATGAGAGGTTTGCCTCAACTAGAAACTCTCTATATTCTTAACCGCTCTAGCCATTGCATATTTTCTCACCTACTTTGAAAATTCTACCAACAACTGCAGTTGTGGAATTATTCTATTGCAAAAGATATTATTTTCTTCCCTCATTTTGAAACCACTTGATGACAAGACAAATCTAGGTTTGTCAAATTTGGCCTCTAATCATGCATGTTATGAAACCAACTCACAAAAATATAGAAAATATAGATCAATGACTTATAAATCATCCTCCTCAAGGGGGAAACCTCCTTTACATTACATAAATTAACAATTGTTCAATAAAACAAATGACAAGACCCCCTTTCTATATATAGGAGTCTAAGCATTACTAATACAATCACAGACTACATAACAATAATATTGTAGGGGCACAATAATAATCATAGTGGGCTTCTATGGGGTACAATAATAACAACATGTGGACTATATGGGCAGAATAATACAATAAGGGGGATGCACTAACAAAAATAAGGGTTTAAACTAGTAGTATACGAACCTAACATGCTCTACACTTGGAAAACTATTGTCCTCAACACTTGAGTAGTTCTCAATGGTTCTGTATAAAATTCTCATCCTCCCATGTGGAATCTTTTGTGGGTAATTTCTTCCAAATTATGAGATATTTTGAAATTGATTGATTTCTTAGCTACCCATTTCTTGTCTCTGTGATCGCTTTGGGTTCCAATATGATTTTTCATTCTCTGCCAAGTTCTAACATTATAGTGTGAGTTGGAATCTTCTAAAAATTTTGAATGATTTCCTGCACTTCTTCATCATTGTTCCATTCATCCTTTTCTTCATTTATCCAATTTAGTTGGATAATAAAAATGGCACAAAACAATGCTTCCACACCCTCATCCTTTCTTGGGAGTGCATCTGCAACAACATTTTTCTCCCCTTTCTTATAGATGATTTCAAAATTATCACCCAACATCTTTGTCACCCATTTTTGTTGTTCTTCTGAAGTTAATTCTAAAAGGTATTTAAAAATATCGTGATCCATTTTTACCTTTAGGTGTCTTCCCATTAAGTCAGGTTTGATGTTTGGAGGAACACTTCCTTGAATAAAATGAATAGCATGATCGTGACCATGAATAGGTGGGAGGCCTTTGGGATTCTAAAATACCATGGAATGATTGTCCAAAAATTTTTGCAGATCTTGAGAAATAGATGATTTTGATGTGGGAAACTATAGCGAACATAATTGTGCAGTTACACCTCGTTGTTGTTTCATTAGAAGATTTGTCATTCTATTAGAGCTAATTATCTTTCCGAGTTTACATGTGATACCACTTAATTCAAATTCATTTCGTTACGAAAAAAATTTCATGAAAAGTTCTTGAAAAGTAAAAGCTATTGTACCCAAGGATTGTAGCCATTAGACTCGTAGTACAACATGAGCAGCACCCATTGGAATGGAAATCATTGGGATATTTAATACATAGTCTCTCATTGATTGCTTGATATTATTGCACTCTCCAAAGTAATTTATGGTTGCTCCACTTGCAACTGTCGCTTGAAACTTTGGTGCTAGATATAGGAAGCAATTCAATTCCTTGGATATCTTACAATGAATAAAATTATGGGTACGACCGGAACCAATCAACAATATTACCTTTTCCTTATTGATCTGTCATTTTATTTTGATAGTTTGAGGAGTGGTAATTCTTGCCAATGCATTACAAGATATGGTTGCATTCATTTCTTCTCTCTTTAGAGTTTGTTCCTAGTGTATGTCCTCTTCTTCTAACATTTCGTGTTCCTTTTCTTCCTCCTATTCACAATCTATTTAAAATAATTTCTTCTCATCACACTTATGTCCTTAGTGTATTTTCTATCACAACTGTAGCAAAGCCCTTTTGCTCTTTTTTCTTCCCATTGTTGCGGTGAAAATCTTGTACATTGTGGAAGGCTAGGGGCAACAAAACTTCCATCTTTATATTTATTAGTGGTAGGCTTCCTTGTTGCCATAATTTTTCTTTCCATTTTTCTTGGAAACCTGAATGTCTTCTCCAATGAATGAGGTTCCTAGAGACAAACCTCATGTTTAATGTTATCCTTTAATGTCCTTATGAAGACATCAATCCTCTATTTTTCTAGAATACTATTTACCCTTATATTCAATTTTTGGAATTCCTCAGTGTGCTCAATCATTGAACCATTTTGTTACAGATTTATCAATTGGCTAAATGAGGTGTTCCTCTTTGTATCCTCATAATGGGCTATCATTTGCTCCATGAAAATTGAGCAAGTTACAAGTGTTTTAAGAGAAAAAATCCCTTTATACCATAAAAATTGATTCGATTCTAAATATAGATATGCAATATGTACCATTTGGAATAATTGCACATCATGTAGATCAAAATATTTATCCATTTGTAGTATCCATGATATGGGATCCTTGCCATTGCAATTTGTCATATCGATATTTGTAATATTGTGGGTCTTTAATCCAATGTTATATTCTATAATATCATGATTAACATTTATTTTTTTATCATCATGAGTTTCCTCTACTACCTTTTCGTCATTAGGAGGCATTTCGTGTAGCTTCTTTGTCCCACCTTCCTTCGAACCTTCCATGTATTTCTTTAAATATTTGATGAATTTCTTCAAATATGCTTCCATGGCACATATAAAACTATTTATCTTAGCTTCGATCACATTTTCCAAATCATCCATCCAATTTTTTTTACTATATGTTTCTATTTTCTTGACTCAAGTCATTATTTTCCTTTCTTCTAGGATCTCGATATTGAATATGCTATATCTCTGAAATTTCGGATCTTCAAGGACCAAAATTGTGACTTTGTGGTATCCCTCTGAATCCTCTTTCCAATGCAACTAGTCTCATCAATATTGGATTCTTCAATAAAGAGTTATGCCAAATCTCCTACGATGCCCTCATTATAAATGGGTTGAGGAGAGAACTTGTACGACATGCCACGAGTCATTGTTTCGACCTTCAGATCTAAAATAAATACATAGAAAAGTACCTTCTTGTAGCATCTTTGTCCTGGCTTCCTTCAAACCTTCCATGTATTTCTTCAAATATTCTATGCCTTTCTTCAAGTCTGCTTCCATGGCACATATAAAACTATTTATCTTAGCTTCAATCACATTCTTCAAATCATCCATCTAATTTTTCTTACTTGGTGTTTTTATTTTCTTGATTCAAGTCATTATGTTTCATTCTTTTACGACCTTGATCTTGAATATGTTATATCTCTAAAATTTCGGATCTCCATGGTCTGAAATTGCGACCTGTGGTAGCCCTATGAATCCTCTTTCCAATGATACTAGTCTCATCAATATTGAATTCTTCAATAAAGATTTATGCCAAATCTCCTACGATGATGTCATTATAAATGTGTTGAGGAGAGAACTTATATGAACTGCCACATGTCACTATTTCGACCTTCACATCTCACAACAAATACACAACAAAGTACAATCCATCCTCTTTCTATAACTTATGACTAAATTTCAATGTGATGCTCAGCGAGAAAGTTATGATTATTTTCCGAAGGTCACCTGTTTGGAATGTAATTGAGGAGTCTACAAAAACCCTAAATTCTTGGACCGAATCTCCGAAAATAGAGTGCAACAAGATCTAAAATTCAAGCTCTAGATTGACCATGATTTCAGATCAAATGGGTTTTAGTTTCCTAGTATGAACCTTCATAGAAAAAAAATATAACGAAAATTCCACAATGACCTATTCGAGATTGAATTCTTGAGCTTGCAAAAACACTATCTTCCTCAGATCATGTTTCCGAAAAATATAGTGAGACAAGATCTAAAGTTTGGACTCGTGGATCACCAAGATTTTGGCTCACATGGGTTTTATTTTAACTTCTGAGAAAAAAAATTATAGCAAAAATTCCATGATCACCTATTTTGAAGTAGTAAAACCCTAGAATCCAAAGCTCTCATACCAAATGTTACGAAACCAAGTCACCAAAATATAGAAAAGATAGGTCATTGACTTAGAAATCAAACTCTTCAATGGGGAAACCTCCTTTAGATTACACAAATGAACAATTATTGGATGATACAAATGACATGGCCTCCTTTCTATATATAGGAGTCAAAGCGGTCCCAATATAATGAGAGGCTACATAACAATAATATTGTAGCGGCACAATAATAAAAATAGTGGGTTTATATGGCGTCTGATAATAAAAACATGTGGATTATATGGGCACAATAATACAATAAGGGGCTTGCACTAACAACAATAACAGCTTACACTAGTAATATAGGGACCTAAAATTGCGCAACAACGAACTCTCACCACTCAAACCCCAAAATCTTTCTTTATTGGTATGCTCCTTAATTTCATGATGTCATATGAAGAGACTTAGCGTTGGTAGGGTTCATCCTTTTTCCATATCCATACGAATAACTGACGAGTCCACTAGCCGACCAAGATAATGTGTCCTACCCCAGTTAGGCATTGGGAAGGTCTACTCCTTCCTACCTTCTACATTGAATTATGCCTCACCATGTAGACCTTGACTCCTTTGCTTTTATGACTACCTCTAACAAACCTTAGTCATTTGTGTATGGCTCTCATAGGAAGACCCAATCCTTCTTTCCTTGGTGGTTTCATATTACCCCAACAAATGAAATTAATTCATAAGCCTAGCACATGGTCATGAACATGGATATCCAAACAAGACTATTCTCATGAGCCACTAATATAATGGTTAGGTAAAAACTAAAGGCATAAAAAAAGTGGATGCGAAATAAAGCATATAAAATTTTCATTTGAAATAAAATGAAAGTACATGGTATGGCCTCTCATAGCCAAGGTACCATTATATTGGGCACTTATCGCAACACGATATTTCATTGTCTAGTTTTTACGCTAACACTATGCACAAGGCTCCTTTTAAAAATAACCAAATAAAACCCTAAGAGAGATGAGGAATATAATCCTCTTTCCACATTGGGGCTTCTAGAGGTTTACGATTTAATCCAATTTCATATACAAAGAAAAAGGTCATGTTCATTTCCTTAGGCTCACACAATGATCCTTCTTGAAGTTCGTGAGAATAAAATTCTATTCAAGGTGGGGCTGATGGTATTACATCAACACATTTATGAATTATTCCAAATACCTCATATGTCATTTCTTTTAATTGGGAACTTCCTTCAGTATGAACTCTTGAAGTCACAGGCTCTATTATCTTTCCTAATAATTATTTCTAAGAACTATACTTTACAAACATAATAAAGAGATATGATTTATCGATGTGACATGTTTGAGGTCACAGGCTCCTTCTATAATCGACTGTAAGGGTGATATGTAATTTTTTCCATGCTCAATGTACAATTAAGAAGTGTCCCTTTTGAAATAAAAACAAAAGAATACTTGAAGAAAATAATACAGGCTATGTTAAAAATATAAAAAATACATACATATTTCATTAGTTTTACTTAAAATTATTATAATGGATAATCCCACTCTACTTGTTTGTAATTATTAAATTTGATTTTAAAAATGGATATATTAAATAATATATTAAATATTATGTTAAATCATTATATTAATTACTTAAAAAAAAAACATATATATAATAATAATATAAAATATAAGAAATATATAAATATATAGTGGACGAAATCAAATATTTAAATTGAAAAGAGAAAGAAGTAATTGAAAGTAATATTGATTTATATATTTCAAAATAATATTAATAAAATAGATCAATCCACATATGTCAACAATACAATCCATAAATCAAATATCTCAATGATCATGTTTATTAAATTATTTCAATGTCAACAATTTTCATATTATCTATGATTTTAAATAATAATAATAATAATAATAATAATAATAATAATAATAAAATGTGTATATATTATATAAACTAAGTAAAAAATTATATTCTTATTTTTATATCGTTTCAAGTACATCATTATTTTACATTTTGACACTTTTATTAAGGTAAAATTGGAGAAAGATATACATCTTAACCATAATCTATCATGTTACTAGAGGGATGCAACCTTTAGAGGTGCAATTTTCTTTTAAGTATTGCATATAAAAATGGTTTTCATATGAGTGCATTTGATCCCTCTAAGCTCTTGCTAGATACATGGTTATGATAGATCTATACTAGTTATAATTCAATTATTCCTTCATATTAGAATCCCATGATACATTCAATCTAACATTTTGAAAATTTAAAACATATATACCATGCCACCATATCATACGACCAAAGTTAAAAAATGTTCTATATAAATATATGAGAGAAGACAACAATTTATTTTTTATATGAGTATATCATATAATGCAACAATTTTGTTAACACTAAAAATCCTTGCAAAAGAAGGCATTTTCAACCCTTTAGATGATACATTAGAAATCTTTGAATTTTACATATAGTTGGCTTATAAGGAGACGAATATTTCTCTATTAGATATGAAAATATTAATACAATAAAAATATACAATATGTAAGGCTCTGATTGGATCAACTTTAATTAATTCTGAAATTATCATCAACGACCATTATGGGTGTGGGAGAAAAATATCTTAATTCTTTCCTTAATATATTAAAATATTGAGAATTACTCAAATTCTATTAAAGCTATTTTTTTTGGGACAAAACTGGAGTTTTGAATTACAAATGAAAAAAAAATATTTACATAGTCTTGGCATTTGTATATTATAATAAAATATGATTTCAATATATATATGTTGTATCAATTCTATTAGTAATCAATATTCTGACGACCATGAGGCTCATGCCTTGAATCCCAAAGAGGGACCTGCATGAGTGCTCGAAGGTCTTATACATTAATATTACTACTACTAAGAAGTGGAGCCAACCACTAAGTCTGTGATAAGAGGTTTGGCCCTTCATATTATTTTAGCTTGTAAGGAAATAATGTTAAGTTATGAGAATTAAGTATTGCAAAATCAATAAAATTGGGAGCACAACAATTTTTTTTTTTTCCAAAGACATGGGCATAGAAAAATTAAATTGTAAAACTCATGCCAAATATTTTTTAGATGAGATATTAAAATAATGACCTAAAATATGTACTTCTAAAGACTCTCTAGAGGTCAAACTTGAGTATTTCTAAAATTTTGATAGTGATGATGAGTTCAATACATAGCCTCTCATAGTCTTCTAAAAATAACTATTAGTCATGTATGTTATAGTTATGTAAATTTTTTTATTTTTAAATTGGAGGTACATAACCAATAACTGAATAACCTAATCTATTTAACCTTTCCTCAACTCAAAATTTTGCTCTCACTAT
This sequence comes from Pinus taeda, assembly GCA_000404065.3. NCBI lineage: Eukaryota > Viridiplantae > Streptophyta > Pinopsida > Pinales > Pinaceae > Pinus > Pinus taeda. The sequence continues at coordinate 10,059 of APFE030590949.1, forward strand.
TTGGCCATCAAACCTTTGATGAAGTAGAACTTAGTTTCTTTAAGAGAAACCTTTCATTTTGATGTTCATAAGTAGGAAATATCCTTACTGAGCATCAAATCCTTTACATCAAAGCATATCATGTCACTTGCATGGATCTAACGTCATGAGTTGGATACCCAATCAACATATGAAAGAGAGACCTTCGGAGATATTTTACATCACAAAAATATTAAAATATTCTATGTATAGATCTCATAGCTAGATATTTTTTTATTAATATGTCTCTCAAATTCCCTGTGTAAATTTGATATACATCCCTAAATTCCCTCATTTTATAACTAATTCTATATACATATAAAATTAATTCAACCTAGTTTAATGTGAGAAAATATTGTTCAAATATATTATTATCTTGTTTTAACAATTTGTTTTTTAAGGTTTGAAATTAGTGACCTTATATTATGGTCATGATAAAACAATATACATAAATAATAATATGGAGAATTGAATAAACTACTTAATATTTAGCAGTGTATTAACAATAGTGTCAATCACATTTATTCAA
>APFE030590952.1:0-14863 GCA_000404065.3 Pinus taeda
TTATTTATATAGTTGTTAATAATGAAAATAGTTAGTCTTTATTAAAATATAGCTAATAGTTATTAATGTGGTGGGTGGTGGATATAGGCCTATTTGCATATATAAACTATATTGGTAAATGTGGTTGTGCCAGTTTATTTATCAATAATTATTAGGTGGATAGTGAGATTTAACTCCATGCAATATTCTAGAATATTTTTAATAGTATATTCAAATCAAAGTTTGAGATTTATTTCTAAATGAGATATGTCAAATAAGTTATAGCTTTTCTTTCTGTTTTTTTAATTAAATTGACTAGCAAAAAAACATTGTCGTATGGCCAAGTACCATATAAAATGAGATATGATTTTATGGACACGTAATATTGCTAAACAATAACATTAGCCCATTGTAACAATGTCTACTTCCAAATTAAAAAATTATCTATTAAAATGAATATAAATATGTACAAATAAAAATTATATTCTAGTATCTTTTAATATATATATATATATATATTATATTATATATATATATATATATTCAAAATATCTATTAATTTATTTTATAACTAAAAAAAAATTTAAAAAATTATAATTTTAATTAACTTTATAATTTTTATTACGGATAAGATGTTATCAACACTTATACGCCTATGCTAATCATCTTGATAACTTCTCTCATCATAACTAAGCGTTGACTCTGGCTAACAACAATTCTCAGTAGTAATGAGGCTAGATCTGTGCACTATTATTAGCCAACATTGTTGTTGATCCATTACTTAATGGAATTAAGTAAATGCTAGAAATCTTTGGACAAAAAATGGGAATCTCTCAATAAATGTATCCCCAGTGGTATGTAATAATTTATGTTGGAGTTAATGCTTACATTCCATATTTGAGAAATTGGTTTGTGATGGTTGAGAAATTCTCTCAACCTCTCTATCTAAATTAGGAATAAGTTGGATCTCAGAAACTCTATTTAATAGAGTAATCTGAATGTAAATCTGTGTGTGAGTGTCTTTGCACATACACCATTTGTGCTTAATATATGATTGAGTTTTTGTAATTGCGTTATTTTAGCTATTTTTATCATGGTATCAGAGCTAGATTTGAACCTGTCTTGTGGAGAGGTGCATCTAGATGTTAATCGGAGCTGGTTTTCTTGATCAGATCGAAGATAAGGGTGTCATCGCTTCTAACTGGTCCCGCCATCAACATTTGGCATTGCTATCGCATCGTTTAGTCAGTGGGTTCTTCACACCCTGTGACTGGAATTCGATCATGCAAGGTCTCTGCAATGGTGTTCCATTGTTGAGGTTTCCGCTTCATGCTGACGAGAACAACAACTGCAAGCTCGTATCGAATGAGATGGGAATCGCTATGAAGGTACGGCTTCAGGAATCTGACCCTGCTGTATGAGCTTGATATCAGTAATAACAGGTTTGCTGGGCCATTTCAACTTGTGGTTTTATTCATTGTTCGAGTTGACAGTAAGGTAAAGCCCTCGGTCTTTCCCAATTTGGAAGCTGTGCACCAATGTTGTTTTTTGACAACCGATTCCAAACGCCCAGTAAGAAATTGAGGTCTGTGATTTAATTTGAAGCGATGTTGTTGCCAACCAGAGCGGAAGATCATTCGGCTTACTCTCCAGTCCGTAAATTTGTCATTTGGTCCCCATGGAATTGCTTTCATTCAGGGGCATTCGGGTTGCTCTATAAATATAGGGCTATTCCGATGACTCTATACAGGACTGTTCCAATGACTCTATACGCATAGAAAGGCTGTAGTTGTGGTTTAGGTTGAGATAATCTTTTATGGTTGACTCTGAAAGTTTATCACAATTAACAAATGTTAGTTTGTTTTGTTGTGATTCAGTACTAGATTTCATTTGTTTAGTTTAATACAACACGTCTAAAATTTCAGCTTGTAATTGGTAGCGGACGAATTGTGATGCATGTATTTATTGCCTATTTGCTTCTGGGATTGGCAAGTTATGGTTTTATAAGTGTTTGGGCGGACCTTGGAGGAGTGACATTAAGCGCACTATCACAAATGTTTTCTGAGATGTATCTCGTTTCTTACATGTCTATGCGGCGTTGTAAGCAAAAATAACCAGCAGTTCAACTATGTGTCTGATGCCAGTACTTAAAGATCAAGTAGCAGTAAGTCTCAATATGGATGGTTGTCCAGATAGTATGGCAGTTGCAGATCTAGGGAAGGATCCCTCATTAGTGGTAGACATGGAAGTGGTTTCCTAATGAGGTTATGCGACAGATTGGGATGCTGCCTAGTAATTGACTTCGGGAGGTCCTTGATTCGGGAGTTGAGGAAGGGAACTCGGGAATCCAACTTGCCAACTACACCTTTCCGAGGGTTACGTGGCAACTTGATGGAGCATCTACTGATAAGCTTGATTATTTTGTTATTTTCATGTAATGTAATCATTAAGGGGGGGATGTTGGCGTTAATGCTTACATTCCATATTTGAGAAATTGGTTTGTGATGTTTGAGAAATTCTCTCAACCTCTCTATCTAAATTAGGAATAAGTTGGATCTCAGAAACTCTAATTAATAGAGTAATCTGAATGTAAATCTGTGTGTGAGTGTCTTTGCACATACACCATTTGTGCTTAATATATGATTGAGTTTCTGTAATTGTGTTATTTTAGCTATTTTTATCAATTTAGTTGAAACTATTATACATTAACATATCTGTTAATTGAATGCATTGTTATATTAGTGTGTGCTAATATGCAGAAGAACCAAATAATTTGATTTAAAATCAAATCTATTGCTGTCATGTTTCGTGCTTTTTTTGGAAGGATGATGTATATTTTAATTTTTATTTATTCATTAAGTATTAAATTTAAATTATTTTTTTAATATATTTTTAATTTGTTAAAAATAATATTAATTAAATAGTTAATTATTATTAAAATATTATCTAATTTTATAACGTTACAAGTTCAAATCACATTAGTGTATAAGGTTTTATTTTGTTTATATATATATTGTACTCTTTTCTGATTTTGAACCTGTGACATTTTAAGAGGAAACACATGCTGTTAACCATTAAGAATCACTCAAATTGTATTGAGATATATTATAAAAATATATATTTTATTATGAATTAAGTTGGAGTAGTTATTTTTCTATACAAATTTTTATGCTAACATAATTGTACTCATTTTTTCTAATGCACTAAACTCTTAAAAGTATGGTATGTAAATTTTATGAAAAAAAATATGAAGGAAAAAAAAAAACCAAAAAAATTAAGGAAAAATATAAATTTATCAGGGTTAAATGAAGTAATTTACATTTGTATGCACTTATGCAAGATATATTTAATGGAGCCTAAGATGATTATTCTAGATTTTCATAATACGCTAAAAGATGGAAGGTAATGGATTTAAATCCATTAGACATGTTTATAAATAAACATTTCAAACCTATCAAGTTTGTTGGGAAAGGAAGCACCTTTGTCGATAGGCTTCTCATAACCTTTGTGGATAGGCTCCTTATCACTATCCTTTTAGGAAAACACTTTTAGAAGAATGCTTCTCATACTTATATCATCATTGTCGGGAAACAATTTTACAAGAATAGTTCTCATACTTATATCATGAGACATGACTTTTATGGGTGGGTCTTTCATGTCTATCTATTAGTTTTACAAAAGTGTCTCAAACTCGTCAATCTTATTTTCTAAGGAATCGTTTTTTTATATGCTTTGATGCCTATCTCTTAAAGGAAATGCCTTTGTAAAGAAGCTTTTTCTACTTGTTCCCTAAGGGAATACTTTTTAGGTAGGTCTTTCATATCTATCTCTTTCTAGGAACACCTTTGTAAAGAGGCTTCTCATTCTTATTCCCTAATACATTTGCAAAGTAGCTTCTCATGCATTCCATATGGGTTTAGGCATTGCATAATTGTCATTATGATGAATATTTCGAGTTTTTTTGAAAATATGAATAATTATGTTTTCTTTATTTACTTCATATTTAACATTATGTCATATTTATAGATACTTGTAAACAATGTATCATGAATTATATGAATGATAAGGAAACAAAAATATAAAAAACAAATTAATTATGCACATTTGCTATTGACAAATTATAAAGACAGTTTCCAAAATGATTGTATAGTCTCTAAAGTGACTAAACATGAATGACCTAGTATTTAGTGGTAACATGTTTGAAGCACTTTGTTGTTACAATTAAATGTCTTTGAATTTGATTCCAAATATACTTTAATTTGTTATATGGAGAAACTTTGAATTTTCTTCCATATTAAATTATATGGAAAAAATTATAATAAGTAGTATGAAGAGGCTCTATTGTTTGGAAAATTATGGAATTAGAAAGTGATGAATATGGGTTTTAAAATATTGATACAAAATAATAATTTTTATATTGTTTTTTAATATAGAAACAGTTACAGAAAAAATAATATAACACTTTCAAATATATATTATAAAAAGAAGATATATGTAAAAAATAAAGAAAGATGAAGTGTAAAATAGAACATTAAACATCTAGACATTATAGAATAATTAGTAATATAAAAGTTGTGTGGAATTCCTCACTAAATGATATTATATAAATGTGAGATGAATTTAGTCATAGTTTATTTATAATACAAATAAAAAAGAAATTTTATCACTATAAATAACATGAAAATTAAAATTATATTTTCCTCATTTAAAATATAACAGAAGTTAAAAGTATAATATATTTACTTTTATTTAAATAATTTTATTAAATATATATATCTTCTATTTATCTTAGATAATTGGGAGGAATGGTTTTTATTCTCTTATAATCATGTTTAATTTACCATATGTTTATATATATGGTATATTTTTAGCTTATATGTGGAATTGCTCATTTTTTCAATGATTTTTATATTGTATGAACTTGTGGAATGGAAAATAAAAGCATTGCAAAAACCTTGTGTTGCAAGAGAAGTTTTGGAATGAGGTAAAATGTAAATAAAATGTTGGCTAAATCTACAAATTTCGCTCAAATTGATATAAAACATCAAATTAGTAGAGACAATCTTATATTTTAAAAAAATATAAATAATATTTTAGATTGTAATTTATCTTGACCATAATATAAATGATAAATAAAATTTTAAGTAATTGAAATCTAATGGAATTTCTATATAATATTTATATGATAAGTATATTAGAATTTACTATGTTAATATACTCATTATATTTTTAGTATTAATAATTATCAATTTTATATTGTATTAAAATCTTCAAAAACAAAATTTATGATTTATGCTAATAATTATATGAGATTGTTTAACAAAATACTAAAACTTCAATACCCATAAATATCATATAAAAAATGAGAAACAAGAATGCTTTCATGTCTAATACATGTAGTAAAAGTTATTTATATCCACAACTTTATTTTTGTTTCTTCAATCTTTTAACATGTCTTCTCCCCTTAGTACAGGCACAAGAACCCCTATGAGAATTGATCGTGGGTCGTCTTACTAAGGAGACCCATCCTCAACTAATTGTGATAGTGGGACTTGACATCCACAACTATAAATTGAGTATTCTTAATATATTTAAATTATATTTTGAGTAAGATTTATATTTCATTAAATATTTATGTTATAGTGCTATTTTAAATAAATATAATAAAAATATTTGTAAAAAGTAGAAATTTGTAATAATGAAACAGAAAATATTTACCTTTTAAATTTAAGAATATTTGAAAATGATATTTATTAATATCAAAAGTATAATTTTAATTTAAATATTTCCATATCAATAATTCGTTTCCTAGCTCCCATTTTATTGGAGTTGAAGCTCCCAAGTCCTAATTAATTAATTGGGGATGTTTAATTTCTATTCCTTAAATCCAAGAAACGTGGGAATATACGTAATGAGTTTTGGAAATTCCTAAAGTTGTTATAGTGAATCTTTTAAAAGTTAGTCATCTAACATTCAATATTTTTTTTCCATTAACTAACTAATCTAGTTAAATGTTTTTTTGTTCTTTTGGATATTCAAACGCTAGGATAATCCTCATGGTTTGGGGATTTTAGTGAAGTTAGTGCATGAAAGTATTGTAACAGGGAGCTCTACTATTTCTTATCATAACGTTGTCATAGGAGACAATATGTAAATTCCAAAATCAATACATAATTTCTTTATCAATTGGATCAACTTGAAGGGACAAAGGAAGGAAGCAACAAATAGCCCTATGTGAGGAATAGGGAACCAACATTCCAACAAAATAACGAAACCATATTCATTGTTTTTGAATGCCAGTTATAAACACCAAATATGAGTTCAAATCCCAATGAGTTAGTGAATATATCCAATTTATGTAGGATCATTACTTAACAGAGAAGCTCATGGGGATTTTGCCGATGAAGATAGCCCTAATGTTATGGATTCATAATATATGCAAACAAAAATGGAATATAAACCTAGAACTTAGAGGAAAAGGGTTCTTCACAACCATATTTACACATTCGGAAATTAAAATTAAAGCTTTTTAGAATGGGTTACAATTATTCAAATTTGTAGGTCACTTTATATGTTTATATACATAGAAATTCAACCTAGGAAACATAATTTTCTAGTAGCTCAAATATTGATCGTGATATTCTAGTTTCCAAGTGAATTCTAGGATTAAGAAACCTTGGGAGGAATAAGTAATTCCTTGACACACTTTTTCAATGAATTAAAAATTCCAAAACGGGTTATATATACCTCTTATAAGAGGATATATAGGTAAATGAACATTTTTTAACATCTATGAACCTTCATATATATTTTCGACCTTGACATGATATGGAGTAAGAAAATTCCCAGATAGAATCTTAGTTGCTCATGAGGTAATTGATTCCCAAAAATAGAGTATAAATCTAAGTATGCTCATTAAATTAGATTTCTTTGATAGGTTTAATTATTTATTTACTCCTTATGACTTAAAGGGTTTTAGTTTTTTTTATTCCTATGTAAATTCAAATAAAAAATTAATCTCTACTATCTTCTTCTCAATAATTCTCTTTGGTTCCCTCATAACGAGGTTCTCCCCCTCACATAGAATAAGAATAAGGAGATCCCCTTTCCCCTTTTCTCTTTATTCGAAGTTTGGAATAATTGGTACACACAATCAAACAAGTACCCTTGATGAGAGAATTAAAAATCTTAAAGATCTATGGAGAAGATCTTCTATTTTTTGACCAACAATTTGTGGATGATAACATTTTTATGAGAAACCCCTTTCTTAGGAAATTAGTTTACATTAGCCAAGTTGTAGATGATTTTAGGGAAGCCACGGGTACTAGAATTAATAAATTCATGTCCCAAATGTTTACTAGAATTAATAAATCCAAGTGCCAATTTTTATTATAAAAAAACCCACATATTGTGCAAATTTATTTCACCTTCTTGGTTGCTTACCAATTCTATTTTATTCCATCGAAACATAGGATCCCATCTAATAGTAAATTATCTTAAAGTAGGTCCTTGGTATGATTTTATTAGAAATTTGGATTTAAATCTTGCTAGTTGGACCTTCCATTCTCTTAACATCTTAGGCTATTTGGTGCCTTTAAATTCCAACTTCCAATCCCTTCCTGGATATTTTATTTTAGCAATGGATTTCCTTAAAACCATCCTACACTCTACTCATAAACTCTAAATGGACTTTCTATGAGTTGGAGAAATAGAATAAAAAAATGATATTTAGTAGCTTGTGAAAAAATCTATCTTCCCAAGCTAGGTCTTGAAGACATAGAGATAACTAGCATTGCTCCTTGGGTTAAAATTGGTAGCATTCAATTGGATATCCATATTTCAATGGTAAATAATGTTGGGGCTATGTTGGTGGATGTTTCAATATTGTAAATGAGGTACATCCAAAAACATGCATGAGAATGCATGCCTCATGTATCGAGGATGGTGATCCTTACAGTCAAGCCACCAACCCACCTCATTCTTTTAACACTACAACTGAATCTTTTCCCTTATGCTCTACTAGAACCCTTGTGTATAAAATAAAATTATGAGGAATTGCAGTTGAAAAGTGTGTTGTAACAATTTTGAGGTTATTGGAAAATAATATAAGATCTTATTAGCCCATGTATGCAGAGTTTCAACTCCATGAACGAAAATTTTCAACTGAAATATAGTTGATGGAGTAGTTTATGTGTTATGGCTATGTCAATGTGACATTTTTTGGTTAATCCCCTCATTCGTTGATTATGTTTATTCTGATTCAGCTCCATGTGTTTTATTTTGACATTGATTTACTTATTATCAACATACATGCACAATGTTTCATGTATTCCTCGAAATGGTAGTGTTGAATGGGTTCTCTTATAGTAGCACTCACGGGTTATCTCTATTTGAAGATTTTTTTTACAAAACTCTGGTATATAAGTATATACACATCATCATACTTTTTTTTTTGCTCAACCATTTCAAATGAAGATTCATGCAATTCAAATTCTATTGCAAGTAATGAACTGGTGCCATAGAATAATGAAAAAAATTCAAATGTTTCCCCAACACAAATACAGTTGGCTGAATGGAGTCTCCCTTTTGATAGACCCTTTCCTAGGATCGATAGGATGATTATTTTCACCTATTTTGGAGGTAGACACTACCTATATCCCACCTAATAATTTCATCTACTAAAACTACACCTAAGGGAATTATGAGCTAGCTAATAAAGTACCAAGACAATTTTCCCCTTTACATGTACCTATACACCTTTCCATTGAACCCATGATACTATATTATGAGCTATTCTTTTCTTTCTATGGCCAACTTCCTCCCCACTACATAAAACCCAAATGTTAATATCCATACTCACAGAATTGCACCAATGCATCAATGTGGGTAATCGAAAAATGTCTATCACTTGCTGTCTTGGGATGTACTGATTGTTTGACATGTAGAGCTATAAGTTTCGAAGGTCCTAGTTTGACTATATTTATTTCCTTTAGCTCAATATGGATTCATATTCATTCCATTATCTAAAATATATAATGTTTATGTTATGAATTTTATTTTCTTTCATGATGTCAGTCTTATTCTCACTTGCTCATTTTGTTGTCATGAATATATTGACTATCTCATGGGTTTTACACTAGAATGGATTAAAGGGTGGTCTCATATTAACTTTGTCTTATTCAAGGGTTTCAAATTATAACTCAAGTGCATCACAAGCCATAGTATAAATAGACTTTGTTAAAAATATTTGAGGGAGTTCTTGTATAAATTAGGTCCCTTTTTTCCATGACATATACATCCTATTGAAATCTGAAAGTTTCCATTATTGTGTATGATTCATCCAACTCATTATTAAATTTTAATACTATATTGGGAAATGAAGAGATCTAGACTTATTTCATTAGTTAAGACAAAATCATTTAAGAGTGACATGGGATGTTTCCATGTAATGCTCTGTCCCACCCCCTTGGAGGAATCTCAACTAGATGGTAGGTGTTACCTTCAATTAACCCAACCTCCAAGGTATCATTATGAAGATGGGGTTACAAATTTCTCATTTTCCCAAAATTAGTGGAATTAACCTTGAATCTCACCATCTTGTCTAACTCATCAAGAAATTTTTGGCGGTATAAATTTTACCCTAATCTAACTCTTTGATCAAAAGTTATACCCATTTAATATTTAGATCCCTTAACCTTGCCACATGAACGAGGATCATCCATGTGATTCCCACACAAAACATTAACCTCACCCAAGGTCCACCACAGTCCTCGCCATGTCATAAATTTACAAAACCATCACGTCATTTGTTGGAGTTACCCTATTTAAACTTCCCATGATGCATCGACAATATATTTTTCTATAATGGCGACCACTTATATTACATAGATTCTATCTACTCTACTGGTATTGTTAAGTTCATGACCTACTTGGCAATGGCTCCATCAGGTTTCCTCATAGTCCCAAATTTTGTAATGATGTGGCCTTCCATGCACGTGAATGACCATGCCCGTGCCAAATAACGTTTATGTCAGGTGGAATTGTGAACCCCCACCAAGCATATTTTAATGCTACGTCAGCTAAAGTCATGGGCCAGATCGTATCCAGGATCTCCATGCGAACCAACACTTTCATGTTCAATGAAAGGACTTTCTATCTTGCACTATGTCAGCAATTTCGTTACAGTCACAACATTGGCATCCTCAACGTTCCTCCACAGTGCAACGGAAGATGTTGGCAATAGACAATGGGTATTTTCCCATCCAGTGTCCTCCATCAATGTTGCTCAATTTTTTGTGAAGTGTAATTGCAACCTTGGTAGGGTATGACATGAATATACAAGATAGATAAAAAAAAAAATTCTTAATATGAGCCCCTGTAAACTCACATTTTTTTTTACCAATGATGTAAAGTATTTTGTCCTGTGGAGGAACAACTCTGTTCCATAGGAGGTAAATTTATAGAACAACAAATAGATATTCTTTAGCCTCCAAGGCTATGATTCTTTGCAAGTATTAATAAATATCCATCTCAAGTGTCAGCCCATTGTTCAATGACAACTAGACTTAGAGTCTCAAGGACTTTGATGGATCACAAATCAATTATAGATGAACAATAATGCTTGTTATCATTAATATATCAGGGATACATCCCTCAATATCACAATAACTCATCATATTAAAAATATACACAACAGAAAAATAAAACTATCTATATGCCCCATAATAAACATTACCAACATGTGTCTCACACACATCGACCACATAATTCCCATAGTCCACACATAACCATTATCCATGTTATTCATGATTATCATCAATAAAATCACTCAAATAGTTACATTAAATTATCCAACCAAACAACCATACATATTAGGTAAGTGGAAATGAATTCAAGAGTTTATTAATAGTCACAATGTATCTACAATTCCTTTCTAAACAACGAAAGTAATCATACATTTCACGCATCCAAAGAAGCAAGGAATAACACCATTTCTCCATAATTACTGCTAACACATTCATTGTTATAACCCAAAATAATACATTCAACATTCATAATCCAATCGAGGTGCAAGTAAATACACTTATCTATTTATCTTAATGACTGGCAATTTTGGGAGGGACTTCAACTCTCCACCTAACTATAGGCTAACTACATTACAATCTTTCTTGCAGCTGACCACCCCCAAGCTAGATTCAGAGTTTGAGGAGGTAAATAATTAGGATTTCTCTCACCAAAATCCAGTCAACATATGCTAAGAAGTAGAGTTCATTTCTCAAATTATTTTCCAATAGCGCCCCGACAATACACAACAATGAATTTCTATACAACGAAACATTAACCATAGGGGTTCGAAAAAGGACTAGGAAGTTTCAACTCAGTTTTAAGAGAACTAATACATACATACATACATACATACATACATACATACATACATACATACATACATACATACATACATACATACATACATACATACATACATACATACATACATACTATAATCATATATATATAATATTATTATATATACTATATATATATATATATAGGGAGGTTTGTTAGCTAGATAAGTTACTTTGGGAGTAAAGAGTCCACCTCTAGTAGCTTTATAAAATTACTAACAAAGTATATGAGTAATTTATCAACCCCAAGGCTAGCCATTGAAGAGTTTATTTCACCTTTCAACTAATTCCTGGGTGTCCTAGCCCATCAAGTTGTTTATAAACCCAAACTAATATTCTAGTGGTTTTTTTCCCTGGGGAAAGCCTCTACTCAGGTGTTTATAACCTCTATGAGAAATCACTTAACAAATTTATTATCCTTAACTAGCACCTAAGTGTTCTGAATTCGCCGGAATATCTCTAGAAAATGAATTCATGGGCACATTCACAAGACTATACAAATAAAACAAAACTCTCCTAGAAAAATGCAGGCTTGAATAGGTTATCTCTTCTCAAATGATTGCTACACACTACCCATTAACACTCTATGCTCACTTATTTTAAGTAAGTTCTCATTATTTTTCTCAGAAATCATTCTTCCTTGCTCATCTACTACACTGTATGCTCCATAGCAAAATTATGCATAATGCCATAATCACTCTCCTCATAACCCTTGTCTCCCATTGGGCTTCTCCTCTCATATTTCATGTTTCTTTACCATGCCCATGGTTGAACAAGGACCATCAATGAATGCTCACCCTTCATTTAGAGAGACCATTCCCTAAATTAAATGTTTCACTAATAGTGTCATAAATCCATGAGAGAGGTAAGTGGTGAAACACATACAGTGACTTGGGTTTATAAAAAACTACTCCTCAGTCCTATGAATCCTTGTCCATTTCCCTCAATGAATAAATGTGTTATATTTCCACATTATTTACATGAATTATAATTCATAGCACAATTTAAAATATTGATTCGCAAAAAGCGCCATCACACTTCAAGTTTGTCCTACTTAACCACCTTTTATTTGCTAAAAACCTACCACCTCATTTTTGTTCATAATAATTCCATATTCTCTGAATGTCCAGGTTATAATTTGTTCATTCACTCCTCGAATAGTCTTTACTTCCTCCCACCATAGTGTGTTTTTTCCTTGTAGCTCAAAAATAGCCAAGCGAGCCTTCAGATTATGGTCATATTCGTACAACTGGAAATATTTATTCATATTTATGAGCCATGCTTCTGTTGCTTCTTCCTACTCCCCATTGAAAAGAGAGGGATTTATCTCTCGAAACTCCCCCTGAAGTCCCACTTTTTGCCTCTTCTGTGTTCTATGATTAGACACATTATCAAACTCTTCTTCACGATTTTCTTCACCACCTCAGGTTTCCACATGCTCTGTCCGAAACTCTTGTTCCCCTAATATATTTCTATGTTCAGGGTTGAGAACTAGTGGCCAATTATTTTGTCTATCAAATAAACTCTTCATAATTTTTTCTAATTCCTGCATTAATCTTTTGTCATCTGCCCATACCCAGGTCATTTCATACTTTAACTCTTGCACTATCCCCATAATGTCTATGCCAGTGTTTTGTGCCTCCTCACCCAGCTGTACCCACACTTCAAGATTGCCTTCCTAAAATGGTGTGGCTCCTAGCCCCATTGCGGATCTGGATGGTAGGTTCCCTGTCCTTCTCATACTCATTGTTCCTACTTCCTAGGTGCATATCACAAAATTTGTTATTTATTTGTTCTAGAGGTCTCAGATTGGCAGACTGAGCACTCTGATACCATATGTAATGTACCCATGTAAAAGAAAAATAACTTAGTTTTATCATATATCTAAATCATAGTATTATAAAAACAATAATTAACGGATAATGTAATATGGGTTTTCATTAAAATCTTTTCTACGCATGCGGATTTATATATAAATGTTGTACAATTTAAAAGGGTACAAGGATTTAAAAATTTTTGTAATTATTTCAATACTAATGATGCCATTATAACTTCACTATAAGCCTTTATGTAAGGCTCCCTATATTAGAGTCAATGTATTTAACATTTATTAAAACTAAGTTGGACTACTGTGAGTTGGTACCACTCCTTATGGTGGACTTAAATGAAGGATGGCCACTTGCTTAGGAAAAATGGGTGGCTCCCTCTGGAGACTTCTACATAGTAGACATCTCTCTCCTTGTTGCTTGGTTGACTCTACCCCATCAAGGGCTCTACTCGCTACTACGCATCGGATGGTGGTGGTTGCTGCTTATGAAATTATGCCTAGTCGGGCTTGGAAAGGACTTTCTTGTTGCATTATTTCGGTTAAAGGGTTTGGATCTATCTCTCAAGCATAAGGTTTTTCCTGTGAGTATGAACCAACCCTTAACCTGTGTTAATTCATTTGCATCATTGCTCTTGTGAGGCCTCCTGTATTCTGAATGACTTTGTTTGTCAACAGTTTACTGCTATGGTTTTGTGCACCACTACAGGGATGCTAGAGGAGTTCTTCGACAGCCCCAGTATGGAATTTCTTCATAAATGTTGTATTCACCTGTGTAATTGTCTTCCTTCTTCAAATGATAGTTTTCTAACTTATTTATGCTGAGAGGGTTTGCACGTTTAGTCTTGGGTGGCCTGGTTCCGGCTGTTGACTCTTCAAATTCACCTAACGTATTTCAGCGGGTATGAGTATTGCAATTCTAATTTCTAAGCAAATAGTGAAAGAGTGCTTCCAAAGTCTTTGGTCCCTATTTATATTAAATTTTATTTCATGGTCCATGTCATTTTATCTGTTAGGGTCCCACCCTAACCCCCTTATTCATGTCATGGGATCACGTCATAGTCAAGAGTCAATAAAGCCCATATTAATATTTGTAAGTGGTTAACCCGCAATTAATGAAGGGACCACAGTTAGTTGCAAATGGGCCGTAGTATTAAATAAAGGGTAAATGGGCGGTAGTATTAGATAGATGGTATTAATAAAACCCACGGTATTGGCCCGTGGTATTGCATGTATGAGTCATATATAAAGGATAGAGACTCCCTGCGAGGAGTATCGTGTCTTTTTTTGTAATCGAGCTCTGCTCTATTGGAGGTTGCCCCCTCGAAGAGGCCTGTGAACATTTCTCTCTGAGTAATAAAATCATTGCTATTCTGTGTTCTGGGTATATTCTCTTCGCATATTCTGTGTTCTGGGTATTTTTCTCGAATATTCTTGGTTCGGTATTGCTTTGCAGGTTAAGAAGCATAACAAGTGGTATCAAAGCACTTTCCAGGGCTCGATGGGATCTCCAAATTTTAGCGAATTTTTTTTTGGCTAGAGACGTGTTCCGGCGTCTTTAAACCACGGGATCTGTTGTTGAGCGCATAAACCTGCGGATTTGGGGAGGCATGCATGCAGGAAATACAAGAGGTGGTCACATCTGTTGGACTCC